>LSSL01002090.1:0-39400 GCA_001953115.1 Smittium mucronatum
GAAACAGGAGGAACCGATCGTTTAGCACAGCTGAGACATAGTCTAGTGCACAAGTCCAGCATTCGACAGTCAGATGGATCTCAGCGTCTATCAGCTATTTGTAGGAAAGCCATGTCGATCAAACCCACGTTTGGGTAGGAGCCTAATTTTATTAATTATCTTAGAAGTAAGCTCTGACTAGGAGCTCAGTGGCTTCAATGAACTATTGTTCATTGACAAAGAGCTTAATTCATGACTGCACGTAACCTCAGTCATCCAGCCTACTTGAAGCAATGCCAGGGGGGGTCTTTCGGTTGGTAGATTGAAACCTTTTCCCGTAGGTAAGCAGCCGGTAGTCCGGCAGAGGAGCTTATTGTAGTTAGGATAATAGTCTTTTCTATACGTCTTTTTCTTTTTTTCAAATTTTTTTAGTATAGTTTTTAATGACGTTATCTTACAATAAAATTCCGTGATAAAAAAAAGAAAAAAAAAAGACTATTGGTAGACAATGAAAAAAGATAAATGAAAGGTGTCAACATTACATCATCATTATTTCAGCGACATGTACACATAAATGTGCATTTCTAATGTTATCTAGTTATAAATTATTCTGTATTTGGAATTTAGCTAATATTCTTAAGTACAGAATCTATAGCAAAAATAATTAATTGTATGCAAGCCAACAATAAAAGGTTTTTAAACTGGGTACATATTTTCAGGTGCCAGGATATTTGGCCTACATGACATTTTCACCTAATTATTATGCCTATTATAATCAGAATAATAAAGTATTTAGCCAGTAAAAATTGATTATAATTTATAATGTGCGCATTTTAAAAAATGTGTTCAATACTAAATCATTAGTGGACAAAAATTAGGAGAAATGACATTTAGGTCAATTGGAAATAGGCGAAATGCCCTTTAGCCATAATTTTATTTTGCTATTTATAGGTTGAAGAAATAGCCATATTGGCTACCAATGGGGTTGTGATAGAAAAGGATTTTAGTCAATTTGGAGATTGATTTGATAATTGTCAATTATTATCAAATTTCAGATTTTCAAACAAATGGTCATCCGACACATTTTGATTTGCTATATAACTACATCCATGCAATTGGTAGTAAATCACCTCAATAAAGCATACAATTAAAATATATGACATTTATGAGTAATATAATTTGATGATTGCATTAAGTTCAGTGGATTGGGTTATAAATGGGCAGAAACTTCCAAAAGTATCTATGGCAAATAATGTTGGAATACGTTAATCTTCCGATAAAGTTGATTGAGAAAAAATATTAATCACTGAGCCCCTTTTAAGAACAAAAAGTATACTGAATTCCTATTTGATCTATTTAAAACCTTCTATTCGCCAGCTGAAAAATTAACATAGTTGTAGGTGAATATTTGAAACCAAATGTTTTTATTGATCAACAATATAATTCCTTTTTGCGTTACCAGTCCTGGAAAGGTTAAAAGGCTTGTATGAACTTAGTCGCGGTAGAAAAGATCAATATTACCATAAAAGATCTCAATACTTGACTCGTTTAACTCAAATACAAACCCATCTGATTCAAATAAGAACCAATTGGGATTGTGGATAAGTGGTTCAGTCAATTAGATGAAGCTATTATTATATCTTAGCATCTCTCCATCTCTCCCCCATATTTTCTCCGCTTAGGAGCTTTAAAAATCAGTGGCTAAACTGAAAATAACCTGTTGGGCTTTGGAATTCTTGTTTCTCTTGATTCTTTCCAATGATCTTAGTTCTTCAGATTCTCATGACCAATAGGACACGTATCAAGCTTCGATTCACTTAATATAAGTCCTAAATAGTAGTTCGTGAGCAAATATCAAAACAGAAACGTAAGTCAATGCAAATGACACCCATAAGAAATTTCCGAATTCAATAAAAACTTAATAAATAGCACCGCGAATATTTTATCATCTTTGATAAATATTTTATATAAATCACAGATTGTGAACTAATACTGAAATAGCCTTCTTTACTCCCGTCTTATCACTAATTAAGCATTGAAAAGATGATCAAATTCGCCCCCCGTCGGATGAGCTCTTTCATCCAAGTCATTCTGTTGGCCTTGATATGTATAATTGGACTGCACTTTTTCTTGAAATCTGATTCCACTTCTGTTTCAGTCAAAGCACCTGAACCTGCTGAGTTTAAGCAGCAGCCCTCAGAAGAAAGACCAAAAGAGCCCGCTAAAAATAGAGTTAAAGCAGCCCTTGTATCTTTGGTCAGAAACACGGATTTACATGGTATGAGACAGACAATTAGAGAAATTGAGGATAGATTCAACCGGGTTTACAAGTATCCTTATATTTTCCTTAATGACGTCCCCTTCACTGATGAGTTCAAGAAAGGGGTCAAGGATTTGACTGACAGCGAAGTGTCTTTCGGCATTCTTGATGACGAATCTTGGGGTACTCCTGATTGGATCGATGAGAAAAAATTACAGCATGTATTGGATACTGCTGATTACATTAACGGGCGTAGTAGATCTTACAAATACATGTGCCGCTTCCAGTCTGGCTACATCTACAAACATCCCCTCCTGAAGGATCTTGAATTCTATTGGAGAATTGAGCCCGATGTCAAATATTACTGTCAGCTTGATTATGATCCTTTCGTTTATATGAAGGAAAACAATAAGATGTACGGCTTTAATATGGCACCCAATGAGTACATGGTAACTATCCCAACTTTGTGGAATACCACAAAGGCTTTCATGAAGGAATACCCACAGCACGTCGCCAAAAATAACCTCCTTGAATTTGCTGTCGAAAACGGTGATTATAACGGTTGTCATTTCTGGACGAACTTTGAAATTGTTAACCTATCCTTCTATAGATCCAAACAGTACGAAGACTACTTTAAGTTCTTGGATCGTGCTGGTGGTTTCTTTTATGAAAGATGGGGAGACGCTCCTGTTCATACCTTGGCTGTTACTATGTTCTTGAGAAAAGATCAGGTTCATTATTTTGGTGATATTGGATATTACCACCCTGCTATGGGCTTCTGTCCAAAGAATTCAAAATCCAGCGGTAAATGCGTTTGTGATCCAGATAAAGAAAATGAATTTAACTACGGTTGTAGAAGAAGATGGGACATTGTATAAATAAGTGGAAGATATGAACTTAACCCCCCTCTTTCATGCCTTAAATTTATTTTTATTATTTCATATAGCATTATTTTTTTCTTGCATTTCCTAACTCAATTAATCGAGGAATATTAAACGTCTTATTTTTGTTCTGAATCTTTTTACTTGTCACTTTTAATGAATTATGATTTCAATTCCACAGTATGAATTCTTTTTTTATCATTATTAGACTCCTTGAAAATTATGTAGGGCTAAGTGCATCTTTATTAATTCATTAAAGACGCTATTATATATTTACTACCAATTATTTTCAATGTTAATTTTAAGTTTATTACTAATATAAAATATGTCTAAAAAAATTAGCACTTATTTATTATATTAATTCACACTCATACACTTTGTATATCTTGATTTATTACATGTAATACAATTTGATTAAGCTTTAGAAACTCATTTGCCGGTTGATATTTAGCAACCAGTGATATTCGATTACGTTGTTGACTAAACCAAAAAGCTGAATCTAAAACTTTAATTGAGCTTTATTGAAAATTATCACCACGAAAACTATCAAAAACATGTCGCAAAATAACAAGTTATATGGAGAAGACACATACTACCATAAATATTTTTTCATCTAACAGAGCTACTAATTGTTCGCTTATTTGAGTGGCTATAATCTTTGGTCGGAAGGTCCCCTCCTGTATTTCTTCAAGTAGGTGTATTTTCAAGGATCAATAATCCAAGAGTTTAACTCGTTAATAACACAGAGTTCCTGATTAAAATAATTAATTTATGGTTAATCAGAGCTAATAATAAGCTTAATTTTAAGAGTTTAGGCGATTTTTCAACCCTCTTGACTAATTCCCACGAGATAATGTGTTGCTTAGAGCTGCGTAAGTGTGTGTGCGGAAAGGTTGGGAGGTTATTTTGCATTTTTTTGAAAAAAGTTCACTAAATACTTTTTCTTTGCGTTCAATAATGTTTTAAAAGTTATTTAAAATAAATTTCCCGTAAAAAAGCAGAATTAATAAAAATATAACTCTACAAAAAACGCCTCTGAATCAATGCCCAATTTGTAATGAACTACTGGAGCGATGAGATGAGTAGGATATAAAATATTTTGATGTTTTTTTATTAGTGTTTATATTCTTTTTTATATAGCCTAAATTAATTCCTCGATCAAGAAAAATCCTACCGAAACGTGTGATTAATTGGCTCAGCCTTCTTTAAAGCGTTGTTGGATTCTAAGATCGTCCAAATCGTCAAACAATGGATCTTCTTGCAAAAAATACCTCATGCAGTGGTAAACTGTCAGTTCTTCCTGTTTAGATGTGCTCTCTCGTAATTGTTGTGCTCAGAATTTCCAGAGCCATCATAACCACTCCCAAACAAGACCAGTACAGCTTAATTCAAAAAGTTTAAACCCCAAAAACTAAGCCGTGAAAGGATGATTCGTTATTTTCGACCAAAACGTGTGAGTATTGACTTTTTAATGGTATAGAATTTCCACCTGCTTACAATGTAGGCGTTAAACCAAATGAATTTGATAATTTGTACAAATATGGAGATGTAGGAATTCAATTCCATAAGCTTTTGCTTGGATTTATTAAGTCTTTGCTAAGCTCTTTCGCGATTATCGTTTTATATTGCTTTTATTTGCTTAGTTGATAATATTGATATTGGTTAATTGGAAAATATAGCCAATTTAATTATGATTTCTTAAAATCTATTGAAAAATAACATAAAAATTAACATTAATGATAGCACAATTTTTTCCAACATCTACTAAAGGGGCAATCTATAAACTCATTATAAAAACTCGATAATTATATGATTTCTTAGACTATATAAGTTTCTGGAGAGAGGATTAACTACAATAAATTTCCATTTTTACAGATTTAACCCTTTCAGAGCCGATGGTGCAAAAAATGATTTTCACTTTAGCTGATGTTATCATTAAATTGATAATATTTTCGATGTATTGGATACATCAAAAAGTTAGATTAATCATGGTTGTTAATAATCATAAATATTAATGAGGAAATACCTTGGTCCAAGAAAAGGTTAGTTATAATATTTTAAAAAATATATTTACGCGATTTTATTACCATTGGTACTAAAAAGATTAAGGAGATATTTCAGGTAAAAAAAAATTCACACATTCTTTAGAGGTATATTTTTTGAGTAAAAATCAGTCTAGGTGTTAATTTATCTACTTTTAAACTGTTTTGGATCATTTATTATAGTGTGTTAAGTATAGATTATTTTTGTTTTCCTTAAAATCCAATCATATTTAAGTTATTTCCATTTGGAATTGGATAGATAATTAATACTATTCTAAGCTATTTTTTTAAATTTTTAAAAATTATAAATATTATTGAGATAAAAAAAAAGTGATATCTATTTTAAACTTGAAATTAAAGGTCTTTTTCCTAAAAAAAAAGTCTTATAGATAATTAAAAGGATTAAAAGGATTATTTTAAATCAGATCCAACAAAAAATAATCAAAAAATACCAAATATAATCAGGTTAAATAGATTTCGACCTATATTCGACTCAAATGAGATTTTCTTTTCTTTTCTTTTCTTATCGTAGTAAAATAAAAAATAAACCAAAAATATAAGCAGGTAAAATGGAAAAATTTACCCGACTATGAAAAATAAGTGGAGATAATTCAGAGCTCTTAAAAAATATTACTAAAACACTGCAAAATCACTAAAGTTTTTTTAACTCCGTTTTGTTTTGAACCTAACTGTTCTATAAATGCTATTTTTTTAAAAAAATATTGTAGTAGATAGTTATTATGCTTACATTTGTCAATTTAATTGTTTATTTATCCTATTTCTGTCTATTATAGAAATTTGCGGATGTAAGATTTGGGGGGGGGGGGTTAAAAAAAATACCCTCTTCCTCTTCTCACCCCCTCTCTTCTTCACATAGCAGCAAATAATATGATACATATTTTTCAAACATGATACAGGATTATTTTTTTTGGATTTTTTTTATAAAATTTAATAATTTCAGTGAAAATTTCAAGAAAACAGAAATCATGAACAATTAAAAAATATATGTACGTTTTAAATAAAAAATTTAACTAATTATAAAAAACCTATTTTGATTTTATTTAAAAAATTTCGGTAATTTTATTCTTATTTTTGAATTTATATTCGGGTTTTAATTTTTTTTATATTTTTTTTGCTCATACATAACCTTAAAAAAGATACTATAATTTCAAAATAAATATTAAATTCATAATGATATTTAAAAAAATAAAAATAAAAAACGGAGGAGGGTAATTGATAAATAGCTATATAACCTTATTGGTAATTTCAGACACATTTTGTTATAATATATTATGATTAATAACTGATTGATTTCTTCTATGATAAATATTTTTATTTATAATACAGTTTATCCTTTATTAAAATTAGAATTTAACCTCCAGGAATTCTTGAAATTACCTCAAAATTTAATGATTCTTTTCAAAATATCCCTTTATTGACTAAAATGGTAAAAATAAACAAACAGTATTATTAAACATGAAAATATACTATGAATCACGCAAAATTAAACTCGAATAAAGGAGAAAGAAGAAGGTTTTTTTTTTGGTATTTAAAAATTGCATAAGTAAAAAAATTATGTGGCTTTTTTCCCTAATAATTATCAAAATCTACTGAAAATTAAAAGCTTTAAAAAATAAGAGAGAAATTAAGGTTTTGATTATTCATATACATCTTCTGGTGATTAGGATTTTTTTAAATATATTTTATAAGTAGTAAAGGCTGAGATTTTAACATAATCTTTAATATGTGAGATTAATTTGTTGTTTTGGTTAGGATGAACTTCAATATTCAAGATACAGCATGATACTTTGAATACTGATAATTCCACTTACTCTATGCTCTCAAAAAAGTGTCAAAATAGGAAAGTAAAAAAAAATTAAGAAAAAAAAAGGTTTTTTCTTTATGATCTTTCTCTTGAAGTGATTTAAAAAAATCTTAATGTACGAGTAAAAGCTATAGATATTTCAATGAATGGATTTTATGAATGATAGCGAGTTCTATGAGATACTTGGTTTTTATTTTACTATTTTGGGAAATAAAAATTTAGAATAAAAATATACAAAATATTTTTCCATTGCATTATTATTGACTAGTGATATTTTATGATAGTATATAATATAAATATTAAAAAAAACTTTAAAAATTTGTATATTTGCAGAAAAATATTTTTAAATCGAAACTTTTAAAAACAAAAAAAAGTCTTTAAAACTAAAAAAAAAAAATCATATCTGCTAATAAAACTTCTGAAAATAACAATTAATATATATTTATATATATTTATATATAAATTCCTAAATAGGCAATTAATAAAAAAATATATATGCTCAATAATTATTATATATGTATTTTCGAAAAGAAACTGGTACAAATGAAATAAAAATTGATTTTAAAAAATAAGAAAAAACTCTTGGGAATAACTTATATGAGAATACTGAGCTTCAAGAAAAAATCAGTACATTTTTGTAACCATTATCGATTAAAAAATTGCTATATATATAATCTAAATAATTGCCTTGGTTTTGCAGAGAAACATAAAAATGTGGTTAAAAAAATATTAAGAATAAACATTAATCAGTGAAAATTAATTCTTGAAAATAATCGTTGATTTGGAGGAGAATATTTTGAAAAATACCGTTCTGTTTCGAGTCATATAAAAAAAAAAAAATTCAACGGAAATTAAAAATAAAAATAAAAATAAAAATAAGCTGATAATTCGAACATATTGATTATATGCTGAAAAATAAATAATTGATTTATTTCTGAAATAATTGTGGTTATAAAAATAAAAAAATTGAGTTAATTTTTTTATTTTAAACTTTATTAACAATGAGAATAAAGCTAAAAAAAAAATATAGAGTTTTTTTTCTGTTAAAAGTATTCATGTGATAAAAAGCTATAATTGTCAATTTTATTTTAAATTCGTGTTTAGAAAACTGATTATTTTTTGAGTTTAAAAAATAAGTGAAGTATTTAATTTTAATCTGGCTATACTCTCCAGTATTTTTTTTCCCGATATCTATATCAATATAGATTTATTATTAATTTTAAATTATGATATCAATTTTTAGGTCATACAATGGAAAAAAAGACTTTGTTTAAATCCGAATATAGAGTCAAAAATGGATTAAAATTACCAAATTTTTTTAAAAAATATCATTTTGGCTTTCATAATATCAATTTTTTTTCCATTTCTTAACTCAGATATTATAAATCGATGCTTTTCATTTATTATTTCTTTGATCAGTCGCTGTATTTAATAAGTAATCTAAAAAGAAGGTTTTTGAAATCAGTGTGCATTTTTTTTGAAATTTTTTTAACATAATTTTCATATTTATTGGAGGAAGCAAAAATATGAAATTTATAGGGGAAAATTATGATACCATGCACCCTCAAATAGTCATTGTTGGAGTAATTGGGATAAAGATATAATAAAATCATCGAAATAAAAAATAAAAAATATGAAGAGTAATATCCATCATTCTATTCAAAAAAAAAGCAAAAAAAAATAACTGGTGAAATCAAATTAAATTTGAGTGAAAATATATTTGTAATTTCTAAAAATAAAATGCATTTTGTCTCTTTTAAATTAAAAAAAATCTCTTTTGACTTGATTATTTATGAAATACGTCCGATTATATTAGTATTTTATTTTTATAATTGTTATATAAGTCATTATATTTTTTTAAATCCTGCCTAATTTAGTTTTTTTTTCTTAAAGTTTTTTTCGAAATTGTTTTTTTTATATAATACAGTTCATTTTATATTTTTATATTCAATTACTGAATATATTCGAATTATTTTTAAAATCCAATTATTTTAATATATATATAAAGTATTTTTTTTATTGTAATAAAAATATGCATGTAAATAATTATTTAATGATTTCTAATAAATAACTTGAAAGCTCTAATATTCTAATTTGATTTTTTTGGATTAATAGATTCTTTAATTTACTAGTTTTTTTTAGCTTTTTTAATAATATTTTCAAGACTTTTTTGGAAAGAATTTTTTTTGTAATTATTGACAGAGAGATCAATTAAAATTAAAATTTGTAGATTATAATCGATTTTGATATGTTTTTAAGTAATAAATTTCCTGATTGATATTGTGAAAATCCTATCATGAGTTCAAGCAATAATTGATAAATCCGTTGAATTAAATTATAAGAGAAATTTTATCATAGTTGTATATCTAAAATAAAAAAAATTCTGATATATAAAATGTAAAAGTTTATGTATTGAAAATAAGGTATCTATTTAGTATAAATTAAGTTGGTTTTTCTAGTAATAGAATTAGTTTATTTCCTGAAAAATTTTATTTTACAAATAAAACACCCACTAATTAATTATAAGTTGCACGATATTTAGCTGGGAGTTTAAAATTGATTTATAATGAAAGTTTGGATTTTTTTCTAAATAAACTCTAAAAATTAATTTTCGACTCTCATTTACTATTAGAATAGATTTTTTTAGATTAATTGTTGGAAAATAACTAATAATTAACGTAAATTTTTTATTTATCACGGTCAAACTCATACACAAAAACCCTGTAACTAATTCATAAAAATCATTCTCAAAAGTGTGTTTTTTTTTGCTATTTTTATTCGGTGATTATAAAAATTTAATGCGTGTTTACTTTAATGAAAAAAAAAGCTAAAAGAATTGATTTTTAATTGGCTTAATTTTACATAATATCCTGTAAAAAAGACGGGATTTAACTATCATATTTCGAATATTTTTTGAACCAAAAAGTTTGTAAATTTGTTTATATATTTGTTTATATATTTCTTTAAAAAAGTCTTATGAATCTAAAACAATTTTGATAAATTAAAGACTTAAACTTAAGGTAAAAAAGCAATACTATTAATAAAAAAAATTTACCAGATAGATTCAATAAAGTGTCTTCTAATTTTTTTTAAAATTTCTATTAAATTTATGGCTCTTGTGGAATTAAGCGGTTAAATAATGCAATAATATATATATATATATATTATGCAGAAATAAAATTTGATATAGCCCAAAAAGAGTTTATTTCAAAATATGGATACCACAAATACCAATAAAACACATTTTGATGCTCTTAAGCCATTGTAATCAAGGTATGGAGTTGCTAAAGCTACAGAGGGGAGTTGGGTGAGTTCTTTTTAATTATTTTTAAATAATTTTTAACAACTTTTTTGCTGGATTTAAAATATTTTTACAAAAAAACAGCAACTTTTTTTATGTAATTCTTGAGATTGAAATTTTTTAAATCTTTATTCAAGAAAATTTCAGGTAGATTTTAAATTGTTTTATTATTAAGAAATTATTCAAGATTTTTCTATTTAATGGTGAAAATTTATGATTAAATTACTCAGTTGAATTTTCCGTAAAATAGAAAAAAATCTTTCAGTTGAAAATCTTGTCAAATTATTTAAAAAAAAATGGATTATATCTCTTAAAAATCATAATTTTATTCTAAAAGCTTATTTATTTAACAGAAAAATGAAATTGGATATCTTTTGAAAATTCATTTTTAATGAGAAGATATTAGTTATTATTATAATTCTTAAAATTGACATTTTTTTTGGAGGTTTATTAAGATTTACTGGAAAAAAATTTGAAATATTTTTTACCATTATATAAATATGGTAAATTTAAAATATCAATCTAAAACTATCGGCAGTAGTTTTAGTCAAAAAAATTAAATCTCGATTTTAAAATCAAGAAATATTATGTTTTATTAGTAAATAATAATAATCATATGGCAGATGGAATAAGTTTTAAATAATTCTAATATAATAAATAAATATAAACTTGAATATATTCTAATTCGGTAATATATTCGGTCCAAAAATAAGAAGAGTTGATAAAATATTTAGTGTTTAGTAAATATTTTAATCCGCTCACCATTAAAAATTATGTAAGTCATTAAATAAATTTAATCTCTTATTTAAAAATTGATAATGGTTTTATCTAAAATTGATAATCGGATAAATTTTTTGTAAAATTTCAAACCCGATTTAATTTCAAGGTTAAATAAAATAGAAGGATAATGTCGTGTATAAAATTTAAAACAAATACATAATAAAAAAATAAATATTGAAGTGAAATTGAATGGATCGCCTCTGTTTTAACTATCAGTTTTTATTATTAAAAAAAATAAATCAAGTCTTATTATACAAAAAAATACCAGATAAATAGTTGGATTTAATTAATAAAAAATCCGTTTTTAACCCTGTTTTAACTTTGAAATAATAATAAAAAATGATACATTTATTAAATTTTTGTACTAAAAATGACAAAATACAAAAAATTCAATGAAATAAATGAATAAATAATTAATTAAAATAAATTTACCTCAAAAAAAGTAAATTTATTTCAAAATTCTGAAAAAAAATGATATAAAATCAGGACTTAAAATTTCATAAGAAAAATCCAATTAAAAAATTATTGCCATAGTGAGATTAATTCAAAAAATATCAAATATATTGATAATTATGAATAAAATATATGAAAAACGAATATTCCAATTTTAGATATTTATTTTTTTATAACAAAAATCAAAAATAACTAAATAATTTTTTAAAGAAATGTAAATTTCAAAACAACTACAGCTTTATTCTAATTTTATTTTGATTTATCGCTTATTATAATACGTGATATTTTTTAAAAAAAATTGTTAATTAGAATTTTTTACCAACTAAAAATTTACATAGTTTATACATAATATACTCAATTACCAAAAAATTCAATAGATTATTAAAATACTTTAGTTGGTTTAAAAATGATTTTTATTTGTATAACGAAATTATTTTTTTAAAAAAACGGCAAATTTTCCAAATAGGAAATATTTCGTACATATCTAGATCAACCTTAAAAAAATTTGATTGTATATTCCCCTTTGGTCTTACTTATTTTTAGTTTTTTCTTTGCAGAAAACATATAAAAAGATTTTCAGATGAAAAGATGTTTTTTACACGAAAATTGTACGTAAGGAGATTTCTATCTCAATTACTAACCATTATTACCATTGTTTATTCGTATTGATTTTTAGAGGGAATATTTTGAAGGTTTTTTTAACTCGCGTAAGGATATGATGATTACAGCCTAAACATTTCTTCTGATTTTATCCATAAATACCTGATTACTAATTTTAAAAATTAAATAATATAAGAAAAAACAAAAATTTCCAGGTTGCTAATATCTTTTCAGCAAACATATAATTTTTATTTTTATAACTAAAATAAGTGTTTAAAATAAATAGATCTGATGAAAAATATAGTGCCAGTACTGAATTCTCCACGAAAAACAGAATTTTTTTTTTAACATTTTGACCAAATTTAACCTTTTTAAAATCCATTTTTCATATACATATATACAAATTGTACGTGGATTTGATCACTAAATAAATTTGATCTGATTTAATTAAGAGAGATATTTATTGGAAATTATAAATTTTATTGAATGAAGGTTTAACTAATAGAAAAATAGCTAAATCACTATAAATTTTTTTCTTGTCCAATTATCTATGTCTAATAATTTTAAGAGGGAAATTTAAATTATTCCTGGTAAAGAACGAAATTTCATTATTCAGAACTACATGCTTTTTTTTTAATATGTTTGGCTGATTTGATTTATCATTTAAGCTATATAAAAAATAATTTCTATTTAATTAATTGCTATTTCTATCTCTATGTAAATTTACTTTTTTCAATAAAATCTAACAAAAATCAGGATAGTTGAGTAGTTTGGTAGTGGTTTTTTAGCTAATCAATATAACTTTACTATATTTTTTTCAGTAAATGCGAAATAGTACATGGCTATGTAAAATATTCCTGATTTCATGATAGCTTGATGTATCAATTTATTTAGTGTTTTATTTAGATTCCTACTTTATTTTGATTTTGGAAAAATGTCAATTTTTTATAGCTATAGATATTGTATTTTCAAAGCAAAATAGTACAGCTGTATTTCTAAAATGCCCTTTGCTCGTATAATAAGACCGAAAATTTATTTTACAATGTAAAGTTGAAAAAAAATTATAAAATTATAATTTAGTTTTTCCTCACTAAAGATCTTTTTTTTATATATGAGCAGTTTATTTTTCTAATCACATTAAAAATTTATATTGAGGTATATTGAATAAATTGGAATTCAAAAGGTAAAAAAATGCAGATAAGTTTAAATTATTCCATTTATATTAAAGTATATAAGATTTAACCATAATTTTTTTTAAATATTTACCAAAATTAAAAAAAAATAAATGTAGTTTGGTATATTTATTAAGGCTAATAATATGTACTTGTTTTTCAAACTAAACAAAATAGAATCCTATTAATTAATTTTATATAATTTTATATAATTTTAGATTTATAGTTTTTTGAGAGTTATCCAGATCTATTCCATCAATTATCATTAATTTAATATCATTAAAAAATCAAAATTATGATAGAGATATAATGTTTGACGACTTGATAATTTAATAATAATCAGTTTCCCACAACCAATTAAATTTCCCTTTTTTATAATAATGAACACAATAATTACATGAAATTAATATTGTACGATATCTGGAGCACATTACAGTTTTATTTTTGTTCAAGAGATTATATTTTATTAGTAATATTTAATTGAAATTTATAGCTACAAAAAAATGTTCTTGTCTTGACCAGAAATAAATGTAATTCTCCTTTAAAATATTTAGATGTAAATAATTGGAAAAATAAAAATATTACGCGATTTATCGATTTTTCTATTAGCTAAACCTTTATTCAATAAAATTTATAATTTCCAATAAATATCCTTCATAATTAAATCAGATCAAATTTATTTAGGGATCAAAATCACCAGCTAAGTATTAAATAAACCTAGGGATCAGATTCACGTACAATATATATATATATATGTTTAAATTTTAGAAAAAGAAATAATCAATATACTCTTATCATAACCAATTTATAGTATTAAAACTTAATATATTGGCTAATAATTATAAACCTTTTATTTTTATTTTCATAATATCGTAACCTCAATTAGTTTCAATACACCTGTTGTTAGTTTATCTAATAGCTAGATAATTAAATGTACATTATTCGATTTTTATAGTTCTTAAAAATTCACCAATATAACCCAAAACATTTTTTTAGTCGAAAATTGCACCTTTTCTGTTACTGGCGATCCACCCCCATCAAATAAATCAGTTCAATTATTTACTATTAATGCTTGAAAATTCACCCCTTAAATTCCGAAAAAAATTTACTGGTAACCTTATACACTTAGCCTCAATATCCTGATCTCTCAGGATTAAAGATAAAATTATCCATCCATAATGAAGCTTTTTAAACTATATTCAATGCATATTAATTTTATCAACTTATGTGAAAGATCTATTAGAATTCAGAACTTACAATGAATATTTTTTTATCAAATTTATTATGTTAAGCATAAATGATATTTAAATGAAAATTTTGCCAAAATTAAAAATTATGTTATTTTTTTTAAAATTTTTTGTATTCTTAAATTTATTAAAAATGTAAAAAAATGTGAGAATTAGCTTGAAAAAATTACCAGATATTCTAAAAAATTATTATTATTTCTATTATTTAACATATAATTACAAGTATGATATTTTTACTGTTTTATTTTTCAACCTATAAGTGATCTCAGATCATTTTATAGGTCTCAAATCAATATAAACGAGTTTACCATAGTTTTTTTTTTCTTTTTTTGAACGAAAAATAACAATTAATTGTCTCAATTTTCTATTTATTTGATTAATTTGGAGTTTTGAATTAGTATTTTTATTGATATATTGGCACAGATTATTTTTTTATACCTATCAGACCTCGCTAAATTCAAAAATCCTAATATTAATTACATAAAATAACTTCAAACCAATTAAATAAAGTTATAATAAAGATTATTTAAATGGTTTTGACTTTGATTTATTAAAGATGAATAATTTTTAAATAATAGAATTTAATACTGGATCTTTTTTCTAAATATTTTCTTCCAAAGAATCATTTCTTGAGGTTTTTCAGGAAAAAAAAGAGTTTGAAAGTCTCTCAAGTTTTTTAAATCAGGGTTAAAGTATTTTTATATATTAAATTAGATTTTAAAAAACACTCTTTTCCTTAATATCAAGTTTTCTGGTAGTAAGAACCTTTTTTATGTTAATAAAAATAATTTTGAAACTAAATTAAGCGTGATAAATTGGAAAGTATTTTGAGAAATTATTGAGTTATATACTAGATAATGATGATTTATATTCCAGAGAGCCTCCGGATTTCTTAAATTAGAAAAAACCGAAATTGATCTTATCCTTTTTTCATATTTGAATAATAATTAAAAAAATCACCATTTAATTCGAAATTAAAGCTTGTATTTGAGTTAAAAGGTATCGATATTATTTAAATTTTATCTGAAAAAAACTGGCTAATGAAAATTTTGAAATATAAAAATCCATAATGTTGATCAAAGAATCACCAACACATATTATATTAAAAAAATTTGATATTTGAAGCTATTTTTGTAATTTGGTATTGTCAAATTTCAATTTTTTTTGAGACTATCATCATTATTTGAATTTTAAATTTAGAAAAATTATAATTTTCAAACATTTTAAAAACTATAACGCCACAGGACAATAAAACATATTTTTTTTAAAAAAACATCAAGGAATTATTTAATTTATCTCATTTTCATTTTTCACACAATAAAAATGTTCATTTGTGATATATTTGTCGGAGTATTCCCAATACTCCACCTAGAACTTTGATATTTGGTTTTAGGTTTTTCCTTTGGTTCAATTTAAAACTTTTCTAATACTTATGAGATATAAAAACAATAAATTCGACTGGTTTATAATAATGTTTATTTGCGTATTATTCAAAACTCGATATCTTCCCCCATTTTGGAAGGAAATTGTGTTTTTTATATAGCTCATTTCTTCACTAATGTTAATAATAATAAACAATAGTATTTTTTCTTGTAGTGATAAAATAAAGTATTAGAATAGAAAGATTCGTAGAATTTTTCGAGTAAAAAGAAAGAAAAAATATAGATGTGAAATAAATAATAATAAACTTGGCGAATCATCAAAATTCACAAAGAGAGGATAAGATTTCCTATAAAAACTCACAACAATATTAAAACTCTTTGTAATGAAACTAGGTTAAACATCTCTTTGATTATAATGATGGTTCTTTGATTAGATGCTTTCTTAATTCTATCGCTTTGCTAATCTCCGCTACGACATATTATTAATTTATGGGATTTTTTTGTTTTTTAAATCTCAATCCGAAAGAAAATAGAAATTTAAACAAATTTAAAGATATAGAACTATAAAAAAAATTTACCAGGAAAAAACATTTTATAAATAGTGAGGAAAGTATTATTTATATTGAAATCTTAAGTATAGGGGTAAATAAAAAATCCTGTAAAATAAAATTCAAAATTCAAAAATTTTAAATAATTTTTAAATAATTATTTTAAACAATAAAAAATATATTAATTTTTTTTTAAACAATTAATATTCGATAGTTTTAAATCGAATAATGGTGTATATTGTTTAGGATTTACTTAAAAAAGCCGATAAATAAATCATATATCCAAAAGGCTAAACTGCAAAGTCGAATAATATTCGATAAGAAATAATCGAGCTGAGTTTTTAAAATTAAAAAGTTAATTTGTGTGCCAATTTAAGTAAAAGAAAACCAAGTTAGGCACATATTAGTAAATTTTAAATTAGAAATGGTAGAAAAAATGCGATAGAGTATTTAATATTTGAATTTATACAAGTTTATAAGCCTCAGATATCTTTTTTTTAGCATCACAAAGGTAAATATTTTGACCTAGGTTAAGCATTTTTTTGAGATAAATAAAGAAAATTCTTGAAGAATTAAGAATTTCGATAATAAATATATTTTTATCAAATAATCAAATGATCTTCAAAAACCCAAAAACTATATTGTGACCAAAAACTTCAGTGTCTTTTCAATGAGGGTCTATCCAATTAATCAGGATCAAAACGTGCCAATTTTTTGGCATAACTTTGCCCGAGAAATCGTAAATTAAACTTTTTTTAAAAATTAAATTAGATCTGATTATGTATTTTTTGATAAAAAATTGAAACTTTTCTTTAATTTTTTTTACTTGCTTTGATTTTAAATTCACTGATATGCATCTAAATTTTACTTTTTTTTATTTAGTTTGACGCTAAATTAGTTTTTTGGATTTTGTAAACACTATTTGATTTTTTAATTTATTATTTTTTAAACAAATAATTTCTAATGTATGATGGGTAAAGTATTAGGGAAAGGAAGTACATTTTTTTTTTATGGTAATTTTTTTTTTTTTAGAAATGGTGGATTGATATATATTTAACTTATTTCATCGTCGATAGATAATTTTTTGCCCAAATTTTTAGCCAATATCTATTCAAATTTGATTTTCGCTGCGATAAATTTACATTTTATTCGGTAATTTGCTTTAATTGATAAATATATATATTTAAAATTGGTCAAATCGAAGTGGGTAGATATATATCCCGCAAAAATTTAGCTAAAATAATTTATATGCCAATTTTTAGATCTGTGGAAATTTTCTTATTTTTGTGGAAATTCAAATTCAAGTATGGTAAAAGTAATTAGCTTACTATAAGGCTTAAGCTCTACAGCACAAAGAGGTTCAGTCGTACTCCGATTTATTCAAAATTTAAAAACTCTTGGAAAATAGAATGCAAGCGCATCTACAGTTTATAATCAAAGTATCATAAATTTTGGCCATAGATGGTGCCAATTCTTAGTCTATCAACAACAAAAGAGATGATTAAATATATCCAAATACTACTTAATATGAGGTTGAAGAAAACATCTGGCAAAAGTAATGGCCCCATTTAATTTATGTACCACTAACTAGGATTCAAAGTAAGGAGTTAAGTAAGATTGTGCCATTAAAAAGTACTTTATCGTGCACTGTTATTCAGTGAAAAAATAATAGTAAGTTTTAATCAAAAGCCATAAAAATGTAATAGAATGCCAATTTCGCTCCATATATAGAATTCCGTAGCAGTAAAAAAAAAACTTAAAAATAAAAATGAAGATTAGATTTACCATTTGATAAAATATAGTAAGATCTATTGGAGCAGAATTAAAGTGCGCCCATGAGTGAGAAGCCATTAACTGTTTACATACTTATAGTATATTTGTATTTTTAATGTAGGGTAAGAAATAAATAATGGTCATTTAAAAAAATCTTAGGGATCCAATAATTTGCACGAAGATATATAATTCATAAAAAAATGATGTACGGATACAAAAAGTGCAAATAATGCGAATATAAGCTTGCTTTAAAGAATTAGTTTTCACCGGCAGAGTGCACAATAACATCATCGATTTTTAGTATCATCTTGACTAATTGAGTGGCTAATAGTAGTTGCTGTCTCTTGGAGATCAATGGATCAAACACAAATTGTTCCCTCATGTCATTAGATCCTGTGGACATGCAATCGACACCAAGTCTGAAATTTCCTGTCTCCAATTGTGTGGATTTAAGTTCTGATAGGGTTTCAATAGGTTCCAACCCGGAATTTTCAGCTAATGTAAGAGGAATGGCATCCAATGCCTGAGAGAACCCACGCATGGCATATTGTTCTATAGTGGAAATTTTATCAGCCTGTTTGAAAACAGCTAAAGAGCAAGCAATTTCAACAGCACCGCCACCGTAAACCACTCTGTTGTCTCTGATCAAGTTTCGGACTACACACATAGCATCATTAAGAGATCTTTTAGCCTCGTCAACAATCATTTTGTTTCCACCTCTGATTAATGCAGTAACAGCCTTGGGATTGGCGCAGTTTTCAATTACAATCATTTTTTCGTTGTTGGTACCAAAGGTAATTTCACGAACAGTACCGGCAGTTCCCAATTTTTCGGAGGATAAATCTTCAAAGCGAGGAACAATTCTTCCAGAAGTGGCAATGGCGATTAGTTCAATTTCGGGACCACCGACCCATCTGATAGCTGGGAGTTTATGAGCCAAAAGCAAATGATTTGCTTCATCATCGAATCCCCATTGGCAAACAACTAGGTTTGAGCCACTTTCTTTGACTTTTGAGATCATATCTTCAAATGCTTTTCTTTCGTAATCTTGAAGAGATTTGTATTCGGATACTGAAGTGATATCAAGCTTATGCTTGGTTTTAGGTTTTGGGGGTTCAAATGGACAAGTTAAAATACAGATACGAGCGTCTTTAATTTCCTTAGGCATTTGAGGGTGGGAGAAATCTTTGTCGACAACAACTCCAAAGATTATTTGCGAGTCAGCTAGTTCACCACCGACTTTTCCTTCAACTTTAACAAGTTCAAAGTCGACGTCTTTCCTTTCCAGATCAGCAACGGACAAGACAGCATCAACAGCCATATTAGCAAATTGATCGTGGCATTTGTTGACTCTAGAAATATTTAATTTTTGTAAAAAAGGCGAATGAAGAATATCAAAGTTTTAAAAAATACTACATTTTGCTCCCAAGAGATGTTTTAGCACATTTAAACAGATTAGAGGTATCATCCTTAGTCCAATGAATGGTGTCAGAAACAGAATCTAAATGATCAACAGCAATTTTGCAAGCCTTCTCAAAACCCTCAGAAATCCTAACAGGATGAATGCCTCTGTCCAAAAGCTCTTCAGCTTGTTCCAAAAGAGCTCCAGCGAAAACTAACAAGGGAGTATGAGTATAAAAACGGAATAAAAATTAAGATCAAAAATAAAAATGAAAGGCTGTGATGGGCTCACCCACTATCCCAGTTGTTCCATCGCCGATTTCCTCATCTTGTGATTTGGAGAGATCCACCAATAGCTTGGCTATTTGGTTGTCTACCTTCATGTTCTGCAAAATAGTCGCGCCGTCATTGGTAATAGTAATATCGCCATCAGGGGAAATCATTATCTTGTCGAGACCTAAAATCAATAGAAATTTTTTTTAAAAAAGGGATTGAGTTAAGAATAAAGTGATTTTTTTCAAATAAAAAAGATGAAAGAATACCTCTAGGACCCAAAGAAGTTCTGACGATGCCAGCCACAGTCTTAGCCGCCAATATATGTGACTAAAAAAATCAAAAGATTAAGGAATTAAGACGAAATTTTCAAAGTGAATTACTATAAGAATTTAATAAAAGATGAGGCCTGCGTTCATACCTTAGCAGCCTCTATGCCAGTTTTTCTGGATTTTTTGTCTTGTTCCCTAACGATGATGAAGGGTCGGCCATACTCATCTGTGGTATAAACTGCGCTCATTTTAATATATCTTAAATTGAGAAGAATAAATTTAGAAACTAAGGCAGATTTGTTGATAAACTGGGACCAAAAAAAGGCATAGAATTCCAGTTAGTTTATAGTAGAAAAATAATTAGTTTAACAAAAAATGATTTGTTGATCGACAGTAATAAAAAAACTTCATTTTAGTATATGTAAAAAATCGCACCAATGAATTCATCCAAAAGAAAACATACGTATCAAATAGCAGAGTCATTATATGGGATCCTGAAGGCTTAGAGTCCACTGGGATTTCTGCTAGAGTTTGTAGGAACCAATGGGGTTACTGATGTTGAATATAATTTAGTGGATATTAACAGCTGTGCTAAACAGATGGGGGGTTTATTAGTTAAAGAAATAATTAGAAGCAGCATTTACTTTTTATATCATTAAAATCAAATTTGACAGGATTCATTTAGTAAAACTTCATTTTTTGATTGGTATCGGTATTTCTTTTTTTATATATTTTATTAGTCTTTCAAGATAAAAAATTTTTCTAAAGAGATTAGAACAAAGTTGACTAGTAATGGGTCCTTGGAATTCACGCCTACAATGAGAATTTATCGGAATTGATTTGTATTAAAAATTTATTATTTTCAATATCATAAGATCTAAAATGAAACAGTTCAGTAAAAGCAGAAAAACCGTAGATTGAGGTGAGAGGATCATTGAAAACCAAAATTTAACTACTATAATGTGTATAAGCAAGTAGAAAATGTGAATTTCAGACCAGAAAACAAGAATTTTTCAGAGTCCATGTTATTTTTATGTTGACATTCACTGAAATTTCACCATTTATATTGATGTCAGAAATATTGTGGAATTGATTGTATTAAATTTTAGTTTTTATCAGGCTTATTCCTCAGGCCTTTCTAAAATCATCGAATTATGGAATATTCTAGTATCCTGGGATGATATAAAATGAATGAATTCAAAGTCATCACGGTTGATTTTGATAAGATTCGCATTATTGTTTATAATTTTTCAACTGAACAAAAACAATTTTTAAGTCCCGAAATCATGCTCTTTATGAAGGAATTAAGGAAAGCACAAAGTATCGGTGTTTACTATAGCAGAATTCAATATAATCCCGAAGTTATCCTTTTTGGATGCCATCAACCAGAGTCCCTTGACACATATGCAATAATTTGGCTCTGAATATTATTTTCACACGCATCACATGGTATAATATATCAAGAGCTCACTTATCAAAGTTTTAATGACAAAATTATACATGTATATATATATCAGAATATCCTTGAGTTTGAAATTTTCTTTTATTAAATATCATATTTGCTAGTCATAGTTTAGTAATTAACATTAAGTTAACTTTATTCGTATAGTATTTTAAAATTTAACCCTAAAGTCTGCAGGAATTAAAAAAATAACCATCAAGATAATTTTTAAGCTCAAAATTTGATTGATTCTGTGTAAAAAAAATACCTTTTACTGCAATTGTATTTTTATTTTTATTTTTATTTTTATTTTTATTTTTATTTTTATTTTTATTTTTATATTTATTGCAATGGATCTGCAAAATTCAACGCCTAATTCTAGAAAATGTATTCATGTTTGAAAAGCTAACCAATGGTATAGGAGATAATAGATATGTATTCCAGGAATGATTCAACCCCCCAATTGGCTCAAGACTTCTAAGCTCCAAAACACAATATTAGCCCAAATATACCTGATTTGCTCATGTCATTTCTTGAATGAGCAAATTTACTGATTAACCTCGAAGCACTGCCTTCTATGTATAAGATTTTAGCTTGTGGGTTAGCTCTCCTTTAAACCTCACCAACTCCGCTTCTTCCAAATATAATATTTACATAAACTCTTATCACTTCACCTAAGATTTCACTTGTACTTTTAACTTTGTTATATCGACATTCAATTCAATGGTTCGTGCTGCCTTTAAAGCTATTCCAGTTATCGAACTTCTTCCCGTTCAAATCTCTTGCATATGTGGATATGGAAGCAAATTGATTATAGGCTCCTCTACTGGAACGTTGCTTGTATATCGAGTCAAAAACGATGGGGATGACTCTTTGACGCTAACTCTTGAGGACACCAAAAAGGATCTTTCAAAAAAATCAATCGATAGTGTAGTAGTTATAAAGGAAACCGGTTTGCTAGCATGTTTGTCTGATGATTTTGTCTCTCTATACGACTTGAACACGTTTACTAAAAGTATGACACTCAATAGTACCAAAGGCGCAACAATAATGACTGCAATAACTTCCATCGAATTGATATCTGGAATTCCTACAATTATTTCAAAATTAGCTGTAGTAGTTAAGAAAAAAATTATCATATTTGAGTGGAGAGATTCTGAATACTTCGAATCAAAGGTATCTTTTTCACAAGCTCTTTTAGTCCTCTTTCTTTTTTTACTATAGATTTTAAAATCTTCGTATAGGAATATAGTAGTGGTGATAAAATTGAAACAATCCGCTTTTCCACTATTAATTTCATGTTCGTCGCCACTTTCAAAGACTTTTGGACTTTGCAGCTATCGTTAGGTCAATGGGACGAACTTTTTTCTGCTGATACCTCAAGTCTACTCACTGTCGGTGCCGGCTTTGATGCCTCAATAGCCGAGCCTAAATATCCTGATATTGGCCCTCGAAATTCAAATGAAAATAAACAAGAAGTCTCCCAACAGTCGTCCACAAGCTGGTCTGGATGGGGTTTGGGTTTTGGAGGAGCCTTAATTAATGCTGGATATGGCTCAAATTTTAGAAAATATCCCATTATAAAACGCATGCCTAACGATGAGCTTTTATTATGTCGCGAAAACACCGGGGTTTTTGTTACTTCTTTTGGAAAAATAAGTAAAAGAAGAAACGATGCTGGATATAGAGCTCTGATTAGATTCTCACATAGCCCAATAGATTTAACTTTCACTTCAACCTATGTAATATCAATTTCAGGAACACCCAGCAAAAGATCTTTAATTAAATCAAATAATGCTTCGTTGGAAAGCATTAATCTTTCAAAGGAAAGAAATTCAAAAAAGCTTGATCAGTCCTATTGTGTAGAAATAAGGAATATTTTAACTGGATCTTTGATTCAGCAAGTTGAACTTCTCTGTACTATTCCTGAAAATGATATTTTGAACTCCTCCCAAGAAGATGATATAGAATCACACGTAGTCTCCACAGATTCCCCTAAACACTTGGCCAAACAAATCGATGGAAAGCAGGTTTGGGTTGCAGGGAGTCATACCTTATGGAGACTTACTCCATACCCAATATCTTCGCAAGTCGAGGAACAAATATTACTCAAAAATTACATCGAGGCCGAGAGTTTAATCGCCCAATCTGACATGATTCTTGAATCCGAACGGGAAGAATTATCACTTAAAGTTAAATACCTTCATTCAATATATTTACTATCTTTTCCCGAAAAGTGCGAAATTGGCTTTAACATGCTCTTAGATCTTAATGCCAATCCGGAAGAGATCATATCTAAATTTCCAAAGTCCATATCTGGAAATTCTTACAGAGAATATACCCCAAACAGTATCAAAAATAGTCTTAATTCTGTGAGTTCTATTTTCGATCTAGAATCAAGTTTCAGTTCTAGTGTTAATACAAGTACATCAAGCTCTTCGTCAAAGTCTGAAGACTCTCCTAACGACTCAAATACTGACTCTTTACAGCTAAATGAGACTCGTGAACATGAAAATATCAGTCTGCCAGAAAGCTCCACCATTGGTAAAGACGGTCAAACTTCAAGGGAATGTTTTATTAGGATTTTGCAAGGGCTAATGAGATATTTGGTTGATCACAGACGTAAAATCCAGTCTGCCAGTGATAAAATGGTTTCTGATCTACAATATCTTTCTAGGGTGTTTTCCCAAAGATCTCCAAATTCATTTTCAAGTGAAATTAACGCACCAAGAGATTCTTCTAATATTTTAAATTTTGATTTAATAGTGGAACCAGTTCCTGTGGAAATTATGGCTACAGTTGTAGATACAACCCTATTGAAAGTATATCTCGAAATAGCACCATCTCTGGTTGGTTCTCTTGTAAGAGTCAACAACTCATGTGAAATAAAGGAAACCGAGAAAATATTACTTGATCTAGAAAGATATAAAGATTTGGTTGATTTTTACTATTGTAAGGGGTTGCATAGAAAGGCACTTGATCTTCTTTTTTCAAGGGGAAGTGATTCTTCAGAAGTCGTTTTAAAAGGCATTTCCCCAACTGTCTATTATCTCCAGAAACTTCCTTCATCTCAACTAGATCTTATTCTTGAGTATTTCTCATGGCCCCTTAAACTCTCAATTGATATAGAGAATGGAATTAACAACCCGTTATACAATGGTATTAATAATTTTAACATTTTCTTTTTTTAACAACATCTTATCTTTTGATTTCTGATTAATAGATCCCGATTTAGAAGTATTCAGTCCAACTTCATTAATCGATATCCTTTTCATCGATGACAGACCTATTGCAAAGGAATTCAACAGAGAGTTAATCGGAACCTTTCTCTCATTTTTTTCTTTAAAACTAGCTACATATTACCTAAAATTTGTCTTAAAATCTTGGAACGACACGGATGTTACTATTCACGACCAACTAGCAACTTACATGATCCAGGATATCATAAACGACAAAGACTCTTCTGAAATTACCGAAAACAGTTCTTCGAATTCGTACTCTGTGGATTCGCGCACTAAACCTGTTCCTAAAAACTCTGATCTTTTACAATTTTTGAGAACTAGCAAAATATATACAGCATCTAAAGTTTTGGCTGTTCTTCCAACGGATTTTTTGTTCCTAGAAAGATCTAC
This sequence comes from Smittium mucronatum, assembly GCA_001953115.1. Lineage (NCBI taxonomy): Eukaryota > Fungi > Kickxellomycota > Harpellomycetes > Harpellales > Legeriomycetaceae > Smittium > Smittium mucronatum. The sequence goes on from LSSL01002090.1 coordinate 25,263, forward strand.
TGTTCTCGGAAGATTAGGTCGGTACAAGCAGGGACTATCTTTGCTAGTCCAAAATAATTCTTCAAGCTCATCTTATGAAGATTTTTGTTTGGATAATTTACATAACCATCCCGGAATTTTTATCGATTTGATTGATATTCTGGTTAGCTCTTTGCCAAAAGAAAACGATCAAAGTGTAATTAATCTAATAACCCATGGAGAAAAGTTTAATCTAATCATGATGTTGATGAGAAAGTATTCTTCTAATATTCCTGCTACATCCTTAATCCCGATTTTACCCGACTATTTTCCACTAAATGATTCTTTGGGTTCATATTTAAAAGCTCAAATTACTAGCAATTCAATGAAGATAGGGAAAGGAAAAGTTGAAATTTCTCTCAGTAACCACGAACTTAACAGACTTGGGGATCTTCTTTACGACTGTAAGGATAACTATGTGAAGTTGGATAAAACTAAAGTTTGTTTTGTTTGCCACAAAAAATTAAACTTTGATTCTTCTTTTGTGGCTTTGCCTTATCACTATTATGATTCTTTAATCAAGAATAGGAAGCTAGAACCCAAAGATTCTAGCAACACGAATACATCTAATACAAGCGAATTAATATCTTCAGCCGCATATGCCAATGTGAAATATTTCTCTGCTATAAAGTCAAAGCAACAAATTGAAGACCAAGTTTCAAATTTAGGGCTTGAAATTAATGAGAAATCCTACTCTGTAATAACTAGTTTGAATTATCATATTCAGCCAGAAAGAGTCATTTATAATCAGCATGATGATGCATGTATTTCCCATTCTGATGGTGAGAATGCTGAAAAAGCCATTATTTCAACGCATTCACAGGATGGGGACTTGGACACATCAGTTAAATTTTTAGAAGTCGACTGCAGGATCAAAATTCCAAAACCTAAGGTTGTCGATTCTCACCCAATGTACAACAGATATATTCGCGAATACCAATTAAAAACCCTTGGTAGTCTTACTTCAAATATTAAACTACTTCATTACTCTTGTTGGAGACGAATTTCCGATATATAGCCTTTATAGGTTATTCTAGTATACTTTATTGAAAAAAGGTGGCGAACTATGTTTAATTCCATTTATGTAAATGGCGATTTTCCGAATTCGGGATATTTTTAATAATCACTTTTAGATTCTGATTTTTTTTATTTTAACCAAGTTTCTTTTTTGTATTGGATATTTAGAAGCATTTTAATATCATTTCACTCCCACCTCAATTTCACAATATTAAGTTACCAGCACAATAAATGAACGTTTTCCAAAAAAATAAAATATTGACAAGTAGAAAAAATTTATCCAAAAAAACCCAACTGTTATCAATTAATTTTACTTTGACATAATTTATTGGATATAATGAATTAAGGCTGTGGTAATAAGTAATCACGTTTATTTTCGATAAATCGCGTTGTTATGAAAAATGATGATTATTTTCAAAATGGCATTTTATCGAAATAAGTTAGGATTTATCCAAGTATAGTATTTTTTTCAAAACATGACCAAGTATTTGAAAGTTTCAGTTTTTTCTTAGTAAAAACCCAGTTCAATATATATACATATATAATAATCTCCACCAATTCAAATTGGTCTAGACATGTTTAAATAGCCTTCATCTTATCAATATAAATCAAATGGGATTTTCATCATCGAAAGTTTTCATAATTTTTAGCAAAACATTAGTAATTATTTTATCTCTAAGTGAGTATTCTTATAAAAATAATAAATATTCAAAGATGTTTTTGTTTATATTTAGTTGCATGACTAAGCTAACATTATATATGTTTAATATCTAGCCAAAGAGAGATATAGTATAAAAAAGGTAATTTATAAGTCATTAATGTTGGATAAAATCCATAAATGTATGTTGAATTCAAGGTCATATATCATTATAATAGACAAGGGGGGGGGGTTAAAATTAATAATTTTATAGAACCCCAATGTATATCTTAATCACTAAAAAGCACAACTTCCCACACAGTGTGCAATGATTTAGATAAAACACCCTGATTTTAGTAAAAACAATTAAATTTGAAAAAATCGGGAATCTTCAGTACAATCTTTTTTTTTTTTTTTACGCAGAATTTATTTTAAAACTAAATAAAAATGAATACTTGAACTAATAAAAAAACTTGAACCGTAAGAATACTGTTTTTTTGCTATTTAGTACAATTTGTCTGATATATTCGTTCAGGAATTTTTGTCGCAAACCATATTTATAATCATATGCACCTGTTATTTCATCTCCTATTCTTTCTAATAGTTTAGGCGAATCATATAGTCCTTTTATATTTTTTAAAAATTTTCCACCGATCCCCATATTCCTCAGCATATATATCAATGCCATGTATGGTACAAGGTCATAAGCTTTGGAGAAATCTATAAATCCTATACAGGTTTCTAAGCTTATCAATTTCCCATATTTTAATATTTAATATGAAATCGTCGCCAAGGAGACGCATTCTTCTCGAGTCCTAAAACCTCCTTATTTTTTTGCTATTGTTTTATATTTTGCGCTGATGGCTTAAATTTTATTGGCTAAAACTTTCGCCAGAGAAGGTGGGCTACAATTTCAGTGATTCGGGCCAGTGCTTGGTTAACAGAGGTTATTTTTTATTGATATAATTATGATGCCACTTTTTATTGTCTATTTTTGCAATTCAAACAAATGTTAATATGTTAGGAAAAAAAACTATGGAACGCAGATCAAAAAGTGTGGCATATAAAAATTCATTCATGGCATAATAATACCACAGTCGTGTATTTTAAAATTGAAGTTGTGGCATTTTGTGAAAAATACCGATAAATTTAGTTAAAAGATACTGATGTTAAAGATATATATATATAAAATAGGGTTTATAAATAAATTAGAACTAGTTATTAGAATGCTAAACTGATAATATGTAAATTTATTGGATAAAATGCAAGATAAAAAAAAAGAAACATAAGCATAAAAATAAGCTATTAAACTACTAAAGGAAAATTGGGAAATTTTCATGATTTAATAGGGAGATCAAGATGAACTCAGTAGTTTAGATTTCTCCAAAAGCTTATTTGACAGCTGGGAAAATGCCAAAGAGATATCCTCGGCTTCAACACAATAATTGTTAACCCTTTCCAATAAATCGGAATTGGATTTTTTGGAGCTTTCAAGCTGGGAATTCAAATCGGAATTTAAGGTTTCGGAATTAGATAAATTTATTTTCTCTTTTTCTAATTCTGTGGAAAGGTGGGATTTTTCTGATAATAAGTCGGAAATATTAGACTGAAGATCCGAAATTTTAGTCTCGAAAGAACTCTTCTCGCCCTGATGTTTTTTTTGCATTTTTTCGAGTTTTGTTTTAAGAAGGCTGATTTCAGACCCCAAATCAGAGTTATTTTTATTCAGTTCTTCGATTCGATTCAGTGAATCGTCTAATCGAGTTTCTAAACTATGAATATGAGTTGATTTAGAATCTAGTGTCCCCTTTAATTGTGCAATATTTTGAGTGTGCTCTTCATTTGATTTATTGAGGTTTTCAATTAGAGCTTGAGAAACTTTAAGATTATTTTGAGTTACATTCAGCTCATTTAATGCAGTAGATAGTTCCTTTTGAGAAATATTAAAATCATTTGTAGTATTTTCAAGGTTTTCTAATGTAATGTTGATTTCCTTCGTTAAATTTTCGCACCTAAACAATTCTTCTTCTAAAGATTTTGATTTTCCATTTAATTTATTTGTTAAGCTCTCAATATCCTTGTTAAGGCTTTCGATTTTTAGATTTTGAGCCTGAACGTTCTCTTCAAATTTTTTTTTAAGATCAGAAAGCTCTGAAGATTTTTCTTCAAGTTTTGATTTGGTTTCATCTAATTTAAGCTGATTATCATCCAGGTTAATTATCGCTAATTGATGCTGAGAGGTAAGATCAGAGTGTTTTGATTCAAGAGTAGCCATTTCGGTTTTTAGATTGCCAAACTCGTTAGACTTTTCATCAAGTAAATTTTGAATATTTTCTAATTTTTTGGAAAATTCTATTTCATTTTCGGAAATCTTCGTATTTGATAGTTTCAATGAATTATTAGACTCGTTTAAGCTAGATTTAGTTTCACTTAAGGTTTTTTCCAAACGTGTAATGTCATCTGATAGGCTCTTTAATTGTTGATCCATTGATTCAATTTTTAATTCCTTTTCAGCCAAGTCAGAAGACAGTTTAATAGAAAGTACATTTTCTTCTTTATATTTTTGCGTCAATTCATTTATATCCCTGTCTTTAATTTCGATTTCAGACTTAAGTTTAGACATTTTTTCATTAAAATCGCTTTCTGATATTTTATTATTCGTCTCCAGATTCTCGCAAAGTTTCCTAGATTCTGAGAGCAAATCCTCAGTAAGAGATATTTTTACTAACGAATCATTGTATTTCTGATCCATTTCTTTAATCTCGATGTGTTTTTTATCGATTAAATCGGTTTTTTCTTCAATCTCAGATTTAAGATCAGATTGAGATTTAGTCATGGTGGCGATTTGAGAAGATTTAAGTTTAATTTCACCTCTAAGTTTTTTGGATTGGGTGTTAAGAGTACTTATTTGGGAGTTCAAGCTTTCAACTTCCTTTTTAGTTTGTTCAAGTTCAATCAAGATAGAGTCGGCATTTTTAGTTGACGATTCCAGTTCAGATTTAATTACGTGTGAAGTTTTAATTTCGTTTTCAAGCGAGCTTTTAAGCTCACGATTTGACGATAGTAAGTTTTCGATTTGCAAATTGGATTGGGCTAGATCTTCATTCGTTGAATTTATGAGTTTATCTTTTAAGGCGATTTCAGATGATAAAGATTTGACTGTTTCCAATGTTTCGGATAACTCTGAATTTAAAGAGTTATTAGATTCAGTTATGCTATCTAATTCGGATTCTTTGTTTTTAAGAGTTTCATTAATACTGAAGAGATCGGCTTCGAGATTAGAAATTCTAACTTCATATATCGAGATATCTTCTTTAAATTTATCAATTTTTTCTTTACTAGATAGTTTGAATGATTCGAATTCCGAGGTTAAGCTAGAATTGTTTTTAGTAGATACATGGAGCTTGTTAGATATAAGGTCCAGCTCACTCAAAGTGTTTTCAAGTTTATTTTCCAACTTCTTATTTTCTTCTTGAAGAGCATCTTTTTGATCTTGAGTGTTTTGGAGGTCATTCTCTAAGCTTTCTAGATTTTTTTTCGATGAATTGAGAGAGTCTTCAGTCTTTTCAAGATTTTTTTCTAAATTTGAAAGTTTTTCTAAAGCTGTGAATAGATCTTTATCCTTTTCTTGTAATTTCATATTAACATCGGACAATTTAGTAGTTAACGAAACCTTTTCCTCCGATAGGTTATTAACTTGGATATTTAGAGTAGCAATTTCACCGTCGAGAAAATCAATGCGTGAAATGTTATCATTTCTTTCCTTGGACAATAAGTCAATTTGTACGATATACTCTTGGATAGTTTCATTCTTGATAGATATGTCTGATTTTAAAGCATCATTACTAGAATTAGATTCGTCTAGACTGGATTTAAGATTTTTGTTAGAAGAAGCTAGATTTTCGATCTCAGATAAATTTCCCGAGATTTTTTCGGACAATGAAATGTTTTCTGCTGAAATTTCTTCAATCTTTAAGTTTCGAGACTCACAAAGGATTGTCAAATCATTTATTTTTTTAAGATAGTCTTCTTTCGATAGATTTAGTTTTTCAATTTCTTCATTCTTTAAAGTTATAGATTCTTTAAAATTTTCTAAATCCGACTGAACTTTGCTGAAATCGGCTTTAGAGCTCTCCAAATCGAGAGATAATTGATTTTTATCATTTGAAAGATTTTCAATAATGGTAGATTTTTTCTCTAGGTCGTCGGAGAACTTTTTTTTCTCCATTTCCATTTGTTCAAGTTTTAAGTTAAGTGAGTCAGTTAAATCGCTGAGACGCTTTAATTCTTTATCATTAGAGAGACATTGATTGGAAAGTCTAGAATTTTCATCGATTCCTTCAGAATTAGATTTTTCCAGGGCAGATATTTTGGTATCTAATTCAGCAATTTTGGCATTAGATTCATTCAGATTTGATGATAATAAAACATTTTCCTCTTTAGAGACACGCAAATTTATTTCATATTCAGAATTTTTCTTGTTAGTTTCTAGTAGATTTAGATCCATTTCAGAAATATCTTGAGACAATTTGGAATTTATTTTTTGGTTCTCTTCTAGTTGATTTTGCAAATCAAAAATAGTTGATTCTCCGGAACTTATTGATTTCTTTAGGAGATCTAGCTGGTTTGTGAGCTCAGATATTTGGACTTGGAAATTTAAACATTTTGAGTTTAAAATCTGAACTTCTGACTTTTTTAGTTCCAACTCGGTTTGGGTTTTAGAAAGAGAAGATTTCTGAAACTCCAAAGATTCGTTTAAAGAATTTGAAGATTTTAAAGATCCTTGTAGAGAAGAAATTTCAGACTTTAATTGATCAACTAGACGAATGTTTTGGGATTCCTCTGATTTTAGTTTTAAAATATCAGACTCTAATTCAGAAACTTTTAATGAGTTTGACTTATCGAGTTCATCAATTTTTTCTTTTAATAGAGATGAATTTTGTAAGATTTCATGATTTTTTTCCTGCTCTAACTTATAAAGTGACTCCAATTCAGAAGACTTTGAAGATTTAGCCTCCAAGTCGGCCTTTAATTGTTGGATAATGGTCTCGAGGCTAGAGATTTCTTTTGAACTTGTCTTATTTTCATTTTCTTTATCATTAAGGCGAGAAATTTCATTTTTTAAATCGACGATCTCCTTCTCAGCTTTGAGTCTATATTTGTTCAGCTCGTCTATTTGGGCTTTTGAAGGCTCGGAATTAAAGTCTGAACTATTGCCTTTTTTTTTTTTAATTCCATTATCTGATCGATTATTGACTGGGAGAGGGTCATTAGTTTCATCTATTGCTAGGGATTCAGTAGCATTGACTATTCCAGTAATCTCTGATTTATCTTGTTCAACTCTCTTATTTATGATCGGAATGGGTTGAGTTAATTCAGGAGATAATGCAGGCGAGTCACTATAGGATAAAAAAGAAGATAAAAAGAGTTATAAGCTTAGAATCACAGAAGATATTTAGGATTTTTGAATATATGTGGAAAAGGTATCAATGTTTGGGCAAACCTCTCTGTTGCTGGAGATTGAGTGGAAATATTTGTTTCGGACTTAGGATCGAGATTTACATTTAAATTTTGGTCTTTTAGCGAAATTCCATTGGGTTTATTTACAGGAATTGAACCCGAGAAATTTTCAGTCGGAGGATTAAGGGGGCTTTTTTCCGCAGACTTTTTTTCCTGGAACTCTTTAAGCTAAGAGGAAAAAAAGAGTTTATAAAGCACATCTTTTTGATATATTATAAAATAAAAGTTATATTGAACCTTCTTCCTGGCGGCTAGGAGTTTCTTTTTTTTAATATCTACCTCCGAAGTCATTTCGAATTAGTTAAGGTTGGCGTTAGCGTTATCGTTAGGATAAAGATAATTTGAAGAAAATCGTGCTCTAAAAACCAAAGAAATGGGAATATTAGGGAAATTCGTGCATGTGTTGTGTGGAAATGTGATTTGTACAGCCTTTCTTTATCACGAATGTTATGAATGATTATTGGAACGTTGTAAACACAGACGAAGTTTATTATGCCAACAAGTTAAGGATTAGTGTAGAGTCTGATCAAATGATATTGTTATGTTCGGTTTTAAATTCTTTTACTGGATAGTTCTATTGTGGAACAGCTGGTTTGCCTAAAATACGTTCATAGATCAATGATTTGTAAGATTTTATTGGCATAAAACACTATGCATAGGTTTTCCACAATACAATTGCAAAAACAATATATTTGGGGTAATGAAACAAAGTCAATGGCCTTAATTGCCGTAATTGAAATTTATCTTGAATGCATGATAATTTGAACTTGTTTATTTGTATCATAGAAGTTTAGAATCTCTAATTTTGGAGATTATAAGAAAAAATTAGATACTAACTGAAATCTCCATGTAATTTACATAAAGAATTAATCAAAACTCCGACAATTTTTATGGGTTAGAGTGGATTGTTTTTTTTTTGAATAACTCAACTTTTTAATACATCAATTTTCATATTGTAGTCTGTCATTTTTTTCTCTAGTGTATTTATCGTGGACTAGACATCTTGGAGATAAGTATTTAGAGATATTTAGTGGTATTTACACATCATTTGAGTGTATTAAAACTCACTCCATCCGGCTTTTCTAGTTTATTGCAGATACTCTTGAATTTTGTCTGTCATTTTTTATGTTTGACTCTTTATTTTTTAAAATTTAAAGAGCACAATCCGATTTTATAACTCCTTTAACGAATATAAAGCATGAAAAAAAGTTCTTTTTGATACCATACTTTCAAATAAAATAAGTGCTCTAGATTTTACTAATATATCAATGGTTTGAAAGAAAAATAATAATTTTATACTTGAATGAAAATGTATACTCTTTTGTTATGGTATACTCTCAAAGAAAGTAGCTTAAAGGATATATGAGAAACATAAATTTTAATAAACAATATCAATTAATGAGGCGGTTCTGTAAAACTTAGCTATTGTGAGGTTGGGTATTATTTGAAACATAACTATAGGATCTAAATATTTCAAGCATAAATGAGGAGCATTCGGTTTGATAAACCCAGTCATTTTAATGCTGAAAAATAAAGTTTTCAATAAAACCATTAATTCCTACTGATAAACACTCTAAACATTCTTAAAACGACTCATAGATTTCACAAAAAATGTTTAATAAACCTAGAGCATTTTCACGGGGTTTAAATTCATGAATAACCATGTTGATAATTCTGCCTTAAAATTAATTACAATTGTTAAAAATATCAAGCACGATTATTTTCCCATTAAATGTCTAGCATATGTGATATAATACCATCCAATCTACATCGAACTGGTATAGAAGATTCTGAAAAAATTATCTAACGGCTCATTATCGATTTAGAGAAAGGCGAAGATCTTAGCCATAAAATTAGCCATCTACAGTGGCGGGTTAAAAGATTTTTTTAAAAAAAGGTTTTCCAATTAAATTCAATTTAATTCCAACCTGCTACCCCAAGTAATAAAAGCCTGGAGTGTATAATGGAATAGGATATCCGTTTGGTGTTATAATCTGCTAGTCTTAATCACAGAAAGCTAGCAAAGTTATTTATTAAAAGCGGATGGACAGGATACTCTAAGGGAAAATCAAATGGATGGGCACAAGTATAATACTTTTTAGAAACCAATAGAGAGCACCCAACAAATGTCTGAATTTTGAAAATTAAATTAAATTGCTAAATTTAATAATCTTGTAAATTTTATGCTAATTTTTTCCCTTGTCCCCAAAAATGACTGACCCCATTAGGTTTTGAGGATGAACCCACTGGCACAGAGGAAGAGGAACTAGACGAAAAAGATTTAAATCCTGAAGATGAGCTTGGTGTTGGTGGTGTGAAATTATTATCAGTTTGGTCGAAAATCCTTAGATACAACTGAGGGGTGCGGATAAATTGGCGCCTTCCTCCGTGTGCTGGGTAATCTACTTTCAAATAATAGTACAGGCGGGATGCTGCTGCACCGTAAATCATGCCATAAGGTATGGCTCCCCCCTTCATGATGAGTTCTATGAACATCAAGAAATAAGGAAAATATCTAGCCTCGATTTTAAAGCCGAACATAACATTGATTATTTGGTTATCGTTATATAAACACCACAAGAATATTACAGACATTACCATTCCCCCAGATAAATAATAAACGGGGTAAAAATAAGAAAGCACCTAAACATTTAAAAAGATATATTTTTCAGAAGGATATAAGAAGGAAATAGATAAGGGAGCTTACACTCATGATTCCCGCACAAAAAGTTAGAAACCAAGCATAGTCTGCTGATTGGCCGAGAAAAATATTTTCCTCAATAGATGCGGAATCTCGATACAAGTGGAAAAAGTTGAAGAGACCATTTAAACTGAAGCTGATGAAGGTAAAACCAGTTATGAATCTCCAAATCTTATCGTCATTGTTGAGAAAATAAAATAGAAAATATGAAATTGATTATAGCACGTCAAAAAAAGTAAAAACGGAATTTTGAAAAATTTCAAAAGATTTATATTGGAAAGAATAGATAGGATTACTAAAAAAACTTACCTCGAAATTTGAATAAATTTTAGGCCACACAAGCAAAAGACTGAAAGGATCAACTAGATGTAAACTCCCCAAAGTCGATATGACGGCCACTGTGGTTATTAAACCTCGGGTTATCTTGGGTACAGAGAAGTACCATCTGGCTAATTCACTGTCTCTAAAACTGGTTCCTGACATTTGTAATAATTTTAAAACTATAGAATGGGTAAATTTTTAGGGATTACACATTCAAGTAAAAGGGCGGAGAATTTGTATGGATATGAAAAAAAGATAAACCTCTTTTGATCGTTTAACTCACAAAAAAGTATTAAGGGATAATTTTTATCTCAGTTTGTAGTCTCGAAATTTCCCCAAGTCTCATAAATAAAAATATCCTAAAATATATTTGCATGGGGGAAGGGCCAATTATATAGACGGAGGTCTTAGTGTATTTTGCCGGGAAGAGCCAATATATTTTTACCACAGATACTAAAAAAGACTGCACCAATTAGACAAAAAAATTTGAGCATTTTATTTCGAAGCATAAATGATAGGCAAAATATATTGAGCAAACTGATGGAAAAATATAAAAGTTTGGACTAAAGCTAATTGATTGATTTAATCGATATATCTGCGGCTATAAAGTATATACTTGAAAAGTGTTTACTATGTTTAAATTGATGAGCCTAATTCTAAGGAAGATCGAAGAAAATAGCTGTCTTATACAAAAATTTTCAAAATAACTTTGAAAATCGCGTTTTATTCAATGACTAAAAACTAAGCTAGAACTACAGAAAACTATGTTACATACTATTTTGACTTTAATACGACATAGAAGTCAAACTGTTACAGGAAGAGGAAACGGCGGTGATTTTGATGTATAGGTGTTTATTGCCTAGATTTTATGATTCTTTTATAAAAAAGTTTGATTAAAGCCCATATTCCTATCAAAACCCCAACTATTAGTTCAGCAATCACAAAAAACATAAACATGTACAAAACAAACCAGCCTATTTTCTTTTTATGAATTATTATCCTAGAGGGGTTGCAAAAGCTCCCTCGAAAAGAATACATTCCAGTAATATGTGTATAGAAATCGGTAAAGTAGTTGGATATCCCCATTAAAGGACCAATTTTCGAGAACTTTTTGGTCAGAGGGATGTTATTGGGAGCTCCATCTAAACCAAGAGGATTGACGTAAGGACTACCAGTTGGATCAAATAAAAACGATACTCTTTTCGTCACTTTCATTTCGTGAAAGATGCCTTCCTTTGAATAGTTTTGTGCCTTAACAACAGTGTACCCAAAAGCAGGAGATGGAAAATGAAGGTCGCTTCCAGCCACACCTATGAGACGCTGTGAATTATTGGAAACAAAGTAATAAGTAGGCAAATCAAAAACATAAGAATTCACCACTTCAAACCCATCAACTCCCCATTCCAAAAGATCATCATATGAGGGGTGGTTAGGAAGTCTTGCAGTTAAAGTATCTTGCTGAGTTTCGTTCGACCACCAAATATGGTTCACTATCGCGATTCCACCCAACTCATGGGTTCTGGATATAGCTGCCTTAAGCTCCTCATCAGTAGGAGAGTCTCTAACTACTTCTATGGTTTCATTAATATTTATTAAATTCATGTGAATCCTGCAGCATCTATTCCAATGAAAAAGTTAAAATATTTTAAGTTCAGAAATCCATTTTTTTACTTTTTATATAGATAATATCTTTTAAAAAATATAATGAGACCCATTCTTACGAATATTCCATGGCAGGTATAACAATAATATCGTTGGGATGTGCTTCCTAAAAAATTATATAAAAACTGGTTTGAAGTAATCTAATTTTAACATATTTCTTACTAAAGCTAACCTTAGCATATTTTTCTGCTTTTAATCCGCCACTAATTGTATTATGATCGCTTACAATTATGGCATTATACCCGTTGCCTATATAAAGATAATAAAGTTTTTGTATTTATAGAGAAAAAATATAACTTTGTAATTGTTTACTAATGGCAAGGTCAACTAATTGCTTGGGAGATAAACGACCATCGGAAGAAGTGGTATGGGAATGAGCATCTAAAAGTATATTATAATCGTCTAGTTTATTATCATAAGGAACCAATCCCTTGGATCTAGGGTCGTATTTCCAATTAAATTCAGCTTTTGAATAGTCATATGTCTCAAAAGAAAGTTTGGAATTTAGAGAAATAAATGCCAATATGAAGCACGCAGCGACCACAACGTATAATATAAATCTCTTCCCAACAGATAAACAATATATCTTAGCCGAATGTAGAATACGCGACTTTCTACTAAAGCTTTGTCTTGAATTTGAATTTTCGGGTAATAAAACGGAGCTTGAACGCGTTTCGGACTTTAAACTATCTACAGTACCCATTCTTGATAGAAATGGATTATTAGAGAAAACAGATTTCTACTTTTCCATTTCAAGGCTCGGAATCAAACTTGTTCTTGTTTGAGCTTCGTTAATATACGAGCAGAAATGTCTGCATATACAGCATAAATTAATCGTAATTTACGGCTAGGAGACATTTCGTTTATTTCTAATTGACCTACATGACATTTTGCCTAATCTTCACCCACTAATAATTTAGTAATAAACACATTTTTTTAAAAGGCATATTTTATAAAAATGAGCTATTTTTACTGGGTAGATACGTTTTGATTTTATTTTTCTACAGGCTGAATAATTAGGCGAAATGTCATACGGATCAAATATTCTGACTCCGTAATTTAATTCTCGTGGCTTTTATAAAAAATATGAGAAATAAAAAACCACTTGTACAAAATTATTGGTGGATTTGCATAGTACGACATTGGACATATTCTGCCCATTTAGGATTTGGTTCTGCGGAGGGACATTCTGCCAACTCTACGTTTTTAATGGTGTCAGAACTATTTGCTTACTACCAATTCACATAATGGTCATTTCGCTTACTTTTTAGCCAATAAATAGTGATAATTAAGATTCGAATTTTTTGATGCATGGTTTTTGGAAATACACAAATTTCATTTGCCAACACAAACTTAATCATGTAAAAAAATAGGTAGCGAAAGAAGACGAAATGGTAGTATGCAATAGTCATGGCACCGTTTTTAATATTCCCCACGTTATATGTATTAATTAACAATTGTTATTATTAATTGTTCGTATATTTATAGTCAATGACTATTATTTTCCCCTCGGACCTTTTAAGAATTAAATTCTACTGGCAAATTGAAGGTAGCAGAAGGTGGAAGCCTTCAAACTAAGTCAAATCAGAGTAAACATAGCTTTTTGAAACTAATCCCTTCGAGGCCAATGGTACAAAAATAGCTTTTACTTTTCGTTTAACCCTTTCAGGGGCAATGGTACAAAAAATGGCTTTCACTTTTTTATAAATGTTTTCATTAGACTAATATTATTTGCATACAATTGGTTAAATCAAGAAGTTAGGCCAGTTGAAAGGGTTGATTTGAGCAAATAGGAGTGAGACTTAAATTTGGGTCCGGAAAGGGTTAATGTAATCACTAGATAAACAATAAAGTGTCATATTGGCCAAATAAAGCTAGAACTGAATTTATCGATACAAGCAAATAGGAATGTATAAAGAGCTTGGGCCTAGGAAGAGTTATTATGCACCCAGTGCAATATCTGAATTTAATTACATCCTCTGCTTTTTTATCAAATAAAAGCACCGTAATCATTAAATACATCATTTTTCAAAAACTATGGAGAATTAAGTAATCATTGGATAAAACGATAAAATATGGTTTTACTGAAGTACCAAACGTTTTTTTTGAGAAAAACGCGTTTTATTGATAAATCTAAGCTTTTTTCAACTTTTATGTATTTTTTTAAAAACAACGGATTTCTCTATTTTTTTTTTTTGTATCTCGACATTTTTAATGTAAGATAATGTCGCTAAAAAATATAATGAAAAAATATGAAAAAAA
>LSSL01002091.1:0-43474 GCA_001953115.1 Smittium mucronatum
AAAAAAAAAAAAAAAAAAAAAAAAAACATTCCAAAGAAAATCAAGTGTTTATTTTTAGCGTGCAGAACATGGGAAAATGTATACAGAAATTCAATTGGGCGATTTTCGGCTCAAAACAACATTTTCCAATAGTTAAAAATCGTTTTTCTCCTGATCCAGTTTGTTGGATCAGATTGGAAAACTCTTTATGGCGGTGGTTCTAAAAAAAAATATTTTCAGTTCCGATCTGACAACTCTAATCAAATCATTTAACTTGGACCGTACCAACTTTTGAATACCTGTGTGATATCCATCTATTAATACTGGGAGGTACTAGTGGATTTAATACCCCCATAAACCAATTCCAAATGCTTACTCAGCTGCTAGAGTGTTAAAGCAAAGTTGGGAGGTATATTTTTTCGCAATGTTCAAAAGTTTTTAAATCCATTTTTATTAAGGCTATAAATAAATTGTTCTTAAAAAGATATATATATATATTAAACTGTTTGGAGTTTTTTGAAAACAGATCGAGATTACTAGAACTAATCCAATTACTTGGGCAAAGTTTTATTTTGGTATAATATCTAACAAATTATTTTTTAATGAATATTTTATTATTACCATCAAAATAAATTCGAAGCGATTCCAGAGGAAGACAATCTCCAAACTTGAAGGGCCGATCTTCTAGCACAGCTGAGACATAGTCTAGTGCACAAGTCCAGCGTTCGACAGCCATAAGGGTCTCAGCTTCTAATAGCTAGTTTTAGGAAAGCCATGTCAACCAATCCCACGTTTGAGTAGGAGAATAATTTCATCAATCCTGCTAAATTAGGCTTTGAATAGGAGCTCAGTAGCTTCAATGAACTATTTTTCATTGATAAAGAGCCTAACTCATAACCGTTAAAGCCTCAGTCATACAATTGCTTGAAGCGATGCCAAGGGGGATCTTTCGGTTGGTAGATTTCACCCTTTATCTCGTAGGTACGTAGCGGATAGTCCGGCAGAGATGCTTATTGTAGTTAGAATAATAGTAATTTCTATACGCCTTTTTCTTCTTTTCATATCTTTTTTGGTATAGTTTTTAATGGAGTTACCTTAAAATAAAATTCTGTGATACAGGAAATAAAATAAATCTGATTTTTTTAATAAAATAAGAAAACCTCTTTAAATTCAGGAACTAAAATATTCTTTTTTTCAATTTCGATCTCCAGTAATCATTATAGCTATACAAAAAATATTAATTATTATTAAAAATGAGTATTGTGTAAATTTATTGTCTTTCCGCCCTTTTTTTATGGCAAATCACTACTAGATATTTCAAAAATACTATTAGAGTATTTTAGAAATTTTCAAAATAGATATTCAATTTATTATCTACACTTTTTTTGGGAAAAAAAATAATTAGGATTATTCTCAAGATTTCCATCACTATAAAACATAAATGGGAAAATTTCTTTCGATATTTATGAGATTTTATTCAGGTATTTTATTATAATAAAAAAAAAACATTCCAATTTTTTTAAAAACTATATAATCACGTAAATTTTTATTCTAAAAGATCTTAATGATTAATTGGTATTGTGTCTTATAAAAATTATTTCAAATTAGAACATGTAAAAAAGGCATTCGTAGAAGGAAGAGGTCTAAAAATAATTCTCCTATCATATTTAACTCTTCAAGTCCAGTAAAATTATTGAGCTGGTAAATTCATGTTTTTTTTATACTGATCACATTCCACCTCTAAACCAACATGGGATTGATAAGCAGAGTAAACAGTATTTTGAAAAAAAAATAGTCTTAGTGAGTATATGCTAATATTTTAATAAGTCTAGAGCTGATATATATTTTTTAAATTTCATCAAGTTTTTTAGAGGCCTCTTTTTAGTTAATCTATTCATTTTCATTTATTTATTTATTTGTTATTATTTCTTTAAAAAAAAAAAGAGCGAAATGGGTGAAATTATTTTCACTTTTTTTTTTGTACATCTTTCCTTCCATCAGATTAAAAAAGAATTTAAATACCACTAATCAAATTTTGTATAAATTTAAAGGCTGATGTTTTTTTTTTTTTTTTGATGAAATAGGATCGGTACATCTGTGGGAAAAAAATCGTTTTTTTTTTTTTGACAATTTTTTGCAAATAAAATTTACGAAAACGAATTTTTTTCGCATTTATAAAAATATATTCAAGTATGCTTAAAAGAGCTTAAGGACTTATAAAAGCATTCTCAAATTTTAAATATTCTTTTCTTATTTATTAACAGGTTCAGATTCATAAATTGATATTTTTAATTCCCAATTTTCTTTTAATCCACTAAACTCTTATAAATTTTTTTTCTCTAACTCAAATTTGATATTTCCAATTCATTTTTTAGTTAAATTTTCTTCACTTTTCTTCTGAATCTCGTATCCTAGATAGTAGATATGCTCTTTATGTCTGGATTTGTATAGTCTTGTATATAATTTTTTAATCCAATTGATTGCTTTTACTAAATAACTTAGAATTAAGCTCTTTAGAAAATTATATTATACATACAAAAAAAAAATCTATTCAAGGTGAAAAAATGAAGAAAATATATTTAAATATGAAAATAAAAATTTTAAATTTAAATTTGTGCAAAGGCGAAAAAAAATCATAGATGTACAAGTTTAATTATAAATATAGATATTGGTAGTATTCATGGATTGATGATAATAAATACTGGGGATTTATCTTATTTAGTAAAAACTGTAGCCAATTATATATTTATATTTGAAAATATTGATACAAAATGTATTTTATATGTAAAATATATTCTTTAAGGTCGTTAAATATCTTAAAAATCACGCTTTAAACCATTAAATTAGATTAAATTTAGTTATTTTCAAAAGACTAGAATAAATATTTATTTTTACTGAATTTTCAGACAATAAACTAATATGAAAATTCTATATGTATTACATTTTTTTATTTTATTTTGAATTATTATAGTTTTATCCTTTTTTTTCTTGGTTAGGTTCCAGAATAAATCATAAAAGTTGTACATTCAATATTTAATAGGTTTTCATTTTCTGAGAATTTTTTTTCTAGTACTATATTGAATAAAAGAAATTAGGTTTTCAATTTTTTAGTTATATAATATCATAAAGTAATAAGAGTTTTTATTATTTGAGTATTTAAATGATTTTTTTGAATTAAATCTCCTCCCATTAAATCCATCACTTTGATAAATTATTTTAAAATAGCACTGATTTAATAGGAATAAAAAAAATAAGAAAAAAAAACTGAAATTATTGTAATAAAATGGAATATTTATTTATTATTATTTGCATTAAATTTGTAAATAATAAATATAAATAGATTGATAAGGTTTTCATACACATTTTAATTGTGAAAATATTTTTGGATGATAAATATTCGTAAATGATTGCCAATAAAAGAAATAAAACACATCTGAATCGTTTAATTATAACAATTTTTTAGTTTTTATTTATACAAAAATTATAATAAAAATCATTGAATATAGAAAATCTGTCTTTATCTAAAAAAAATTTGCAAAGTTTATTTGATTCAATCTTTAATTCAATCTTTTTTTCAATTAATAACTGTCTTTTTTATTAAAGAATATGTTTTTATTTTATGGTAACTATGAATTTTTTTTTAATTGAAATATTTTCTTAGAATTTTTTATTCTAAACAGTATAAATAAAACTTTATTTACTGGTAAATCGATCAATATTAAATACCAAATACTTTTTTAAAAAAAATTGAAATAATATTTTACAAATCAACTATGTTATAAATTTAAATTGCTAAACTTGATTCCTTTATCTAAATTTTAGAAGTAAAAAAGTACATAAGTTAGATTTTTTATCCTTCAAAATTCATCTTTTATTTATTTTTTAAAAGTGTGTATATTTTTAATTAAAAAGGTTTATAAATGAGAAATTTGCTTTGACAAAAAGAAAAATTAAATATTATTTAAATTGTTCTAAATTTTATTTTAGTATATATGTATATAAAAAGTTCTTTTATTTTACAAAATAGAAAATAAGTTAATAATTGGAATTATAAATTATCGTTTAATAAAACTAAAATTAATTTATTAAAAAAAAGTTTATCGAAGATTGAGTTTAACAAGATTTGAGAATTGTAACTTTTTTAAAAACTGAAACTCTAAATTCATCCTTCTTTATTAGCAATAATTTATGTCCTACAATTAAAAAACTCTGGCTAAAGAAACCATAAAATATAATTTAATAATCTTAAAAACGTATCCCATATTGGAGCTACTTTGTGTCATGTGATGCGGAAAGGACCTTGGTTTATAAACGAATTCCCTTTAAATTTTTTTTTAAAATTTAGCTTCAATCGGACATTTTCTGTCCTAGAAAAATGGATACATTTATATTTTTGTATAAAAATATCGGGATATATGGGAATAATTATTTCCCAAATTTAAAATCATTTCGTTTAAACTTCTGAATCTTCCAATTTTATCTTTATTTAATAGTCTTATTCTATCAAATTGATTGATATTTATAAATATCATTAAAATTAAATTATTAATAAAACTACACTCTTTTTTATAGTTTTTTAGAAATTTAATATTATTAAACAATTTATTTAAAAGACTCATATTTTGTGCAACCTCTTTTTTTTATGGATATAATCAATTATTTAAACGTATTTAATTTACACAGATTTTTAATTCCAATGAAAGATATTAATTTTTTCAGTGTAATTTTAAATTTTATTTATAAAATTTAATCGCTCAATTTAATTTAATAACCAAATAAATTTATTGAATAGATAAAAATGATCTATATTTACATACTTCAAATAACTTATTTTAAAATCTTTAAAAAGTCTCTGGAATATTTTATAGATTTATCAATAAATATTTCTTGAAAATGAGTATATTTGCATTAGATTGTTAGTTATTATAAGAAAAATTGTATTATATTGTTCTAATTAATTTTTCAAAGATAATAATTTTACTCATATGAAGGAAATTTTTTGTAAATGATGGAAAGTTAAACATAGGAATAACTATTTTTTGTTTTTATTTTTGAATAAGGTTTATATATGAAGCCTTTATCCTTCTTATTATTATTTCCATGATTAAATTACTAATATTTATCTTTCTGATTATCTAGAAGTAACTTTATAAATTCTAATTAATAAATTAAGCGAATATTGTTAACATAAATTAATAAAGCTAAATTTAATTCTGTATTTTATCGTGAAGGGTTAATTTTTTCTTAGAAATACAGTGAATCATTTCAATGGTGAATATTATGTACCTATTCACATTTAAAATTTTAACTCTACTCAAGATCGAGCTAAATCAGATACCCAAATAGACATTTCTCTTTATAATTACTTGAAACTAAAATATTTATGCCCGGAATTTGGCTATTTTTTTATATTCTACAAGTTATACCGTTGCAACGTTATCTAGAAAATAATAAAAGGATTGTTTTTTAATAAAATTATGTATAATTTTGTATATTATCAAAATCAAAAAACAGTGCTAAATGAGATCTATAACGTTTTTTTGTTTAAGAGATGGAATTAAATGGTTCAAATAATAGTTTTAAAAAAATTCAAAAAAAATTTTAACCAAAATTTATTTTTTAATTGGCATTTATTTCCTGAAAGTATCGAGATAATCAACATATTTTTTATCAAAAAAATTTAAGCTAAAAAAACTCTTAGAAACAGTAAAGTTTACAATAGAAACTATATATATATGAATATGGCATTTTTCTTATTTTTTAATTATATTGTCATAATATTAAAATTACCTGAACACAAAATTCAGCGACTATTTATAAATATATTACCCACACGAAAATTCAGCGTATATTCTATAAAATAATCAAAAAGATACTTATTTATACCTAAAATTATTTTTATTTTATTGGCTACTTAAAACTTTACTTGCCTTCATTATCCAATAAACTCAAAAAATACCAAATAGATATAAACTGTAATTTATATTAGTATTAATCTCTTTATCAACCACGATTTCTTTTAAATGAGGTAAATGGCGTAATTATTCATATTATACGAAAAAGAGTTGTTATAACTTTTATTTTTATTCAAATTAAAATTTTATCAAACAAAATTAATTAGTTTTTTTTCTTTTTTTATTGGAACAACTGATGATTTAATTTTAAGGCTCTTAGTTAAGGCTATACTTATAAAAATTGTTTAATTTCGTTGAAAATATTGTGCATTTTTATTGAAATTTAAGAATTGTATTCTTATCTAAAAAAAATTAAAATAACCTACTTTTTAATATTTACAAATTTGCTCACATTTATCATATAGGACTGTTAATATATGTTTAAGTATTAAAACTTATTATCTTGTTTATAATTTTATAAGTTGTGATTTCATTTTATAAAATACATTTAAAATCTATGTCTTACTAATTTTATTATTTTTTCATGGATATTTTAAAAATAAGTTATATTACATATATAGAGGTATATATACAATTGAGAAAAATATCGATTCTAAACTTAAGACAATTTAATTATGTAAATTGTTTAAAAAATTTAACTTAGAAAACACTTTTAGTCTTTTTTAAACGATAATTTTAAATAATTCTAATTTAAATGATATGTATTAGAAAGTATAGGTGACATCATCCTTATACATCCAAAAAATTTCTTCAAAGTTTAAATAAACTTTAACTTCCAGAATCAAGTTATTAAATACATGAAAATAAATTATATTGCTCTTATATTTGTAAAAAAAATTTATGAGTAAAATTGATTTTAATTATAAATTAATTTCATTGTTTACCTTATCTCAGGACATTAATAGGGTAAACTTGTGATATTATTTTAAAATATTACATATTTTATAAATTTAAATATGGGTTTGAATATACATAAAGCAATATTTTTGAAATAAATTTGAATAATTTACTTCAGCAAGCTTGCATTTTTATATTAAATATAATAGAAATAGTTATTTTATTAATATTTTGTTGTAAAAATACTGATTACGAGTTTGGTTTCAAAAAAATTAGGTGTAAAAAATTTAAAAATATCATTTTTTAAATTGATTAAATTGGTATATAGAGCCAAAATGCATATTATTTTCTAATATTGATCATATTTTATAAATTTAAATCAATTAAAATATTTAATAAAATAGAATTTATAAAAATATGTGTTTATATACATAACTTTTCCACATTTTTTGTGCGCCTAAATGATAAAATTTCGTGTATATACTTATTTTAAATATATAATATTAGTTTTTGGTTCATAAAATTTTAATCTTAGTATTGCTTCCTTTTATCAAAAAAGTTATGGGTATATATTAATTGTATTTATTTTTATAAATCATTTGGAAACTCGAAAAAAATAAGTACAAATATTTAAAATATTTTTTTATTTTAGAAGTCTTATTTAAAGATAGCAATTTATAAAAAGATTCTTGTTTTACTGATTTTAATTTATAATTCTGATAATATAATTATCGATAGATTAAATTTGATTGTTTTAAAAAGCTATAAAGTTTAATAAAAAAAATCTGAATAAGAGTACATAATTCATATTTATAATAATAAAGTGGACTGAAAACAGTTCGCATGATATTTTTGAAAAAAATTGTTACTAATAAAAAAAAATTCATATTTTTTACTTTTTTATTGAAGAATAAAAATGAGCTGAAACAAAAAAATTCTTGAAAAAAACTGGATAAATTAGATAAAAAACAAAAAATGGCTTGAAAATCTTTAATTAAATTCTTCACTAAAATTTTATAAATCATCTAATTTTTTTATTTCAGTCATTATTTTTTTCAAAAATTAGTTTGGCTTAATATAGGTGTAAATTTCAATTAAGTAAGTTTATTTTTCCAATTTAAAATTTAAGTCTGCGTAATTTTAATGAATATTATGAGATGAATTTGTTTCACCCGCTTAATTTTTATATTGAAAAACTGTAACAAAAAAATCGCCATAATATATTAAATTTTACATCATCCTTTAAAGATATAAATTAAATACTATAAGAATTTTATTTAAAAATAGATTTTTTTTATATAACTGTGAGATTCTTTTCAAGAACAAAAGCTTTTTTCCTTCAAGTCCTATATACCCGTTTTATTTCTGTATACTATTGGATTATAACTATCTATAGTTTTCAAAATTGTGTTAAACTTGCCTAATTTAGAATTTTCCAAATTATTATTTGCTATAATTTGATTTTATTGAATAAAAAAAATTCATATAAATAATCTTTATTTTTGCTAAAAAGAAAATAGAAACTCTTGCAAGTAAAACTTCTGGTTTTTCTAAGAAACTGCCATCTTATGTATATATGGGATTTTTTAAATGGTAATGATTTAAATTATTAAAAAACGATGTTAATTTTATTGTTTAATAATCAAAATGAAACTATTAGTTTTCTTATAAGCATCATGTTTGTAAATTTTCATTATAACAATTGTTGAAAAAATATTTTTCCTATAGAATTATGTACTTCTTAATATTAAAACATTTTTAACTTTAATAATATTTCGCTAAAATATGTATTTAATATATGATTTATCATTTTTTAAAAAAAATTATGGTTTTTGAATTAATATAAAACAATCCTCATATATATTGAAAAAAAATTTTATAAGCAATAGTAATTTCGAAATTTTTATTTAATTATTCCATTCACTAAAATTTCAGAGTTATGGTATATAGCTTTGAAGTCGATTATATGTTGGAATTTTGGATAAATTTTCTTAATGTTTTTTCTCCAAATTTACAAAAAAATGACTAATCAAAACAAAAAATAGAATCTAGAATTTATTTAAATCCCCATGCTTTTTTATCATTTTGGTATTTAATAGATATAAAACTTCTCAATTTTTTTTTTTGGATATCACTTTTACCTTAATATTAATAGGTTTTGTATTTTATGCTGGGGTGACAATTGAGTACGAATGCATCAATCTAAGTGTTTTTTAAATACTTTTTTTTTATTTACTTTATTATCTGTAAAAAAATAACGAATGAATGAATATACCCTATTAATAATTTTTTTCCTCTTTATAAAAATAAATAGAAGTTTTAGTTTTTTACGGAATACACTCCCATATGTTGCTCTTAAAACGCCTATTACATCGATAATCGTTTCAAGGTTAGAAATTTTATTAATTAATGAAATTCTACGTAATAAATTCATAGAATTTTAAACTTATATTGGGCTATTTTCGATTAAAGTAATGAAAATAAACATATTATACAAATTATTTAATTATTTTTGGAATATAAGCATGTATTTTATTTTATCTAAATATACATTATACTTCATCCGAAAGCTCAAAGTGATTTTTTTTAAAAGGTACGTTAGTTTAAAAAAGTGTTGGCACAAATGCCAATTTTTTCAAACTTAACATAAATGCTTTAAAACCTCGAGTTTAGATGCAAAAATTGAATATAAGCCTTATTAAATCCATTATAAGACGAC
The DNA here is from genome assembly GCA_001953115.1 of Smittium mucronatum. NCBI lineage: Eukaryota > Fungi > Kickxellomycota > Harpellomycetes > Harpellales > Legeriomycetaceae > Smittium > Smittium mucronatum. Next base: position 9,451 of record LSSL01002091.1, read on the forward strand.
CAAAAGTAATTTTGGACATTTTTTATGCAAAAATAATAATAATCGGAGAAAATAAATGATATATGTATTTATATATTAAATTTCAAATAAAAAATAATAGAATTTTCGTAGACAATTAAAAACTTTGGATGCATATTATTGGCTATGAAAAATCATTTCATATCTTTTTTTGTCCTATAGACATGTAAATATGCTATTTATTTAATATTTATTTATTAATAATCATTGAGAAATTCAACTGATTTATTTTCCTTGAGTCTTTTATTAATATATATTTTTTAAAATAAGCATTTTTCGTGAATTTTTTTTCTTTTCTTTATATTCTTTCAAATTTTATATATTTGGGATTATCAATCATTTTTTTGAACAGCCATTGAGAATAATTTATTATTGATTTCTTATTTTCAGATTTCAGCATTAATAAAAATATTCTCAGTGGGTTTAATGAAAATACAAATTCCAAACTATTAATATTTATCATTTGATCAATTTTTATCACAAAATCGCCACTCCAAGTTATAAATTATCTGAAAAATACCCAAAAATTTATTTTTAATTATGCTAAAGACATCCCTTTAATAAAATTTTTTCAAACTTTACTAATAGATAATATTTTTTGGTCATTTTTCAATTCTTACGAATAATTTAGTTCGACAGAGGTGACAGTGATACAATTTATGTTTAGATGTACTTTTTCTATGGGCTTAACGAGCTTTACATATATTCTTAATAATTCTGTTCCAAAAAAAAACACTCAAAAATTGCTTTTTTCCAATTATGGAACTCGAAATTTATTATTATTATTCTGGGATAGGGAAAGAAAAAATTATTAAAATTATTAGTGTATATCGGAATATACGGGTTATGTATTTATATCTTGAAATATTTTTGATAAGCTTGTAATAACAATATTTAATAAGTCTAAATCATCATTTTCGTTACATTGATTTTTTGGAATTATACTATTTCAAAAATTTAAATAGAAATTTTGATATATTTTTTTAAGAAAAAAAACAGAACGATTATGAAGAAAAGGTGTTGTGTTTTTCAAAAATGGAAAATTTTGATAAAAATGATTTCAATGTGGGTTTATAAATCATTTTAAATTTCATTAATAGATATCTTTATCTTTCTGATATCCTTTTTTCTTTGAATAAATCTTATTAGATTAGATTTTTTTCACAGAGTAAGATGATTATCTAAAAATTGTGTTGTTTTTTAATATTAAAGTTTTAGCTTGATTACAAGAATACCATAGAAAACTCTTTTTTTTTGAATCAATATTTAATTATTTGAAGGGCGGGTTGTTTTTGGTCCATTATAACAAGTTTGATAGCGGATTTGGTTGATATACTTGTCCCATAAATTTCATTGGTTTAATTTCTATTATTAGAGCAAATTTGAATTTTTCCATTCTCAATTTTTTTTAGGGTTGGAAAAATGTGCTTTTTTAAAAAAAAAATAGTCCAAAAACACAAATGTTGTATTTGTTAGGATATTTATTATATGGGTTCTCCCGTCTCATAAAAGTGACTCGCTAATCTTTTTGCAATTACTAGGCATAGAGTTAATTAGCAGTAATTTTTTTAATTGATTTAAAAATATCCCTTTATTTTGGCTATATATACTATAGTTCCATTCATTATATTAAATAACCATTTTTCTGCAAGTTTGAACTAAAATATAAAATATAAATATTACCGTAATTTTCCTCCCCGAAAATTCCCAAAAAAGCATAACATAAAAATTTCAGATTATACTTTTCTCGATAAAAAAAAAGAAACGAATTGGAATACAATTAAAATTCAAAAAATAAAAATTAATGATTTAAATAATTGTGGAGACCCATAATAAAGCACAAAAATAGAACCTTTAAACACAGTTTAATTTCTAGAGGAGAGGGGGGGAGTATATACTTTTTTGAAAACTATTATTTTCAGAGGTTTTACTCGAATATCGCAAATATGTTATATAAAACCCCAAATTTTTAAAAACTACTGAATTATGTTTACTTTTCAAATAGTGCAGAATAGAAGATAAAATTTGAAAAAAAAGTTTTTAATCAAGATTTTTTTTAGTGAATGGTTCCTTTTCACTAAAATGTATTTTTAATGAATTTTTTTTGTTAGAATAAACTAATAATGGGTTTAATTAACGCCTCCAAAAATAAATGCTAAAATTCCATTTGTTTTTGGGTAGATATAAATATTCGACTTCCAAATATATCCGATTATTGGATAATATTGAAATTCATAGCCTAATCGGATGTTCTTTTTAATGCCAAACTTTTTCATTCAATCTATTGGCTAAAATAACATTTAATCATCACCAACCCAATTAAAATAGAAGGTCATCATGTCTATAATAAAATTTCAACATTTTCCAAGATATCTTCCCGCAATATTAAATTCGAACTAACCAATAAATTTATGCATTTTAAAATTTCAGTTCTTCCAAATTAGATAAATAGTAAGAATTCAAAAGGGAGGTTGTTCACTCTCAAAGAAAATCTCACAAAGAGAATATAAAATTCCACTTACCGGAGTATAAATGGGTTTTAGAATCTAGACTGGTTAAAAGCTTTTATAACTTGACAGAACTGTTCAGCCTTTTATGAAACGAATAGTGGATACCGAATCATGTATGCATCTATACCAAACTCACTAACTCTTCCAATAAAGTAAAATCTGCTATAAATGCAAATTCAAACACAAAAGTTAATACTGGCAGGTAAATAGGCGCGTTTTTGTTCTCCGGTCTCGAAAGAAATAAACTAATAGAGTTTATAGTAGAACTCTAATAAAGTACGGTATTTTTTCAGTACGAGTAATTTTCATGCCCATAAACTAATTGCGAAAAATATATTCTGATTTCATTTGTTATAAATAGAAATAATAATGCCGAATGTTCCCAAAGCCTAAAAATATTACATAACCATTAAGCCCATTTCAGAACTTGATTACAAATATGCGTGTGTTTATCCTTAATGTGTTGGATTATCATTTAGTGGCTAGCCAATATTAGTCAATAAGACTATTTATAGGTGCAGAAAGCTGCGATGATTTGTATTTGTTCAATAAATAGTCAGCGCAATACCCACAATCCCATTTGCTTATAACTTTAAGTTCGACTGATTTCTGCCCATAAAGAAAAATAGACGTGGAAAAGTTGGATCCGTAGTCAAATAAATCCCCTCGATGGCTATCACATCAACCTTTTTAATGCGAATTTAACGACCCTTTTTAAAGTTTTGCTTAAAAGTAGAAAAGTAAATTTTAATTTATACTAGTCGATTTTGAATTCAAATATGCTGTTCAAGATTTTGTTGGTACAATTCTTTGTTCTCCTATCCATCGTTTCAGCTAGCCCAGCTGGCGCTCAGAAACTACGTGCCTGGAAAAGCTCTCAAGACAAACTCGTTGAACGCGATCAAAAGTTTTTCTCAGATCCTGATTCTAATCAAGTTCTTTCTTACGGTCATTGCTACCGATTCTCCGACATCAAAAATTTCGAAGCTCCTATCCCCCAATACAGCAAGATCATGGTATTCAATGGTAAGAATTGCTCTGGCCGCATGTTTGGGCAAATGCTTGCTACCAGAGAATTTGGTGTCAATTGGATTTTGAACAAGTTTGGGTCCAAGGGCTACAATCTAGTTTCCGTAAAGTTCAGCCCCCCTCTACCCTAAACATAATATTCCTTTCTAGTCAATAAGTTTTCTCTAATAAAAAGTTTGAGATGTTTTTGGTTCTTCTCTTGCCACCCCTTCATAGCCTTTCTCTATAGCCATGATTTCTTTATACTTGTCTTAGCCTCTTCTGTTTTTCAAGAAATATATATCTTTTTCAGACTTTTTTCATTTTTTTACCGCCATTATTCGGGTTTCATTTAAATTTCCTGTCTTGAGTTTCCGCAAAAATTAGTCAAGCTATAACCTATGGCTTTCAAAAGAGAGCAATATATTTTCCTTTAGCATAAAGGTTAAATTTACTGCCTTGAAAGGGTATTCGCTCAGATATTTGTCAGTTGGTTTTCCAGATCAATTAATAACCTTTCTTCCTAAATTAATTCACACCTTTTTCATTTCATTTTTAAATCTCGCCACTAAAGAAATTAAAAAATAATCACATTTTTTTTACGGTTTACAGCAATGTTAAAAGTGTTTAAAAATAATTCAATTTATCGATAAAAAGTACTTTTCCCCCTCAAATGATCCAACACTAAAGTCTCTACAAACTATGACTCGTATTTTTTTTAAATTATCCACAAACTCATGCCATATAATATACATCCTTTAGTTAAAATACCTTGAATGTACCCACTACCATAAATGAATTTAAATCTTTTTTTTTTACAGAATTTCTAGAAACACCAAGAACGCTATTATTAATTTCTATATAGATATTTTTAGTTATAAATTGCTTCCAAATTGAATCTTATTAATCGTTGATAAGTAAATTGATACCCCCCCCCCACCTCATACTTCAAACAAGACTCAATTGTTGGAGTCCTGAAATCAAATCCTTTGTGCATAGACTCATGAATGGACTATTTATATCCGTTTTTTCATAAAAAAATATTGGTAGCACTTTTATTTCTCATTTATTAAATTTTTCCACTTTGGTTTTTTAAATTATCACAAGTACAGAAAATAATACTCTTAATCCCATGAAATTATAGAATTAAAAAAAATCCACCATTTTTTACCGAAAAATAAATAAATTAATACAGAAAAAGTGAATAATAACTTGTTGATATAATAACATTTACAGCAAATTGAGCGGTAATCAAAAGTAAAGCCAACAAATAATAATTCACAACCTTTTTTAAAAAATTAGCTAACAAAATTATTGTTTTTCATAGTAAAGTTATATGTTGAAATCATTATTAATAATATATTTTCATATCAGAGCAAAATTTACCAAACATTTGGCATAAAAAAAACATTTTGTTTTTATTAACGATATTGCAAATATATGAAATGTCAAGATTTTATGCACCCCTCCCGCTCAAATATCACATCTTTCGACTTTTTAACTCCTAGATAACGAGTGACTGATATTACCACGACTCTTTAACATTTCATAATCCAGCCTTGAAAATTTCTACGACTTTTTTTTTCCATACTATACCCCTTACTAATCAATAAACTGTATACAGATAATACCTTATCTCAATAGTTTGGTATTCGCTACATTTCATCTGTATCTTAAAACTGAACTAAGCCATTAAAGTTCAAACAATTTTTATGTAGCAACTTGAATAGTTTATCAAAACACCAGATAAATTCTCAGCGATTTTTAGTTCATAAAAATTTATAATTGATGATTATGCCCTAAATAGGGAAACCATTCATCCATTCAATATATACTTTCAATTTTTTTTTGAAAGGTTAGAAAATAAAGATCAAGATGACCAAAAATCCTTTCTGTTTGATGAATAGTTTCACTAATGCCCAGCTTTTATCTTTTGAATTTTCAGTAACCCAATTTAGAAGCTAAATATTTAATCATGAAGAAATTAATGCATTTTGGCTATTTAAAAAGTGAAATGTGGAGTGCGATTATTTAACTTCACGAAAAATTTTATCCCAATTCCACTGAAACTGGTTTTTTATGCCACAAAACTTTAGTAAAATATAAAAGATAAACAAGAATTTGAAAGTTTTGTAAAAATATATAAATATCAAATAAAAACATGAACTAATTACAATTTATAATTACCGCAACTAAAACTGCACCTAAACAGCCAAATTTTTAAACGCAAACTAAATCGGTGCCTAATAGCTACGCTGAAGGTAAACTGACAGAGAATTTCTTTTTTTATTGATCTCTTAACTTTTCCATTAACTACATAAACATTTAAATATTTTTGCATGTGTCAAAGTTTAGATTTTATAGAAATTTCCGTTGAATAATTTATTGTAAAATTTCTCTCTAATATTGGAATCTAAAAAAATGAAGTTTTTTAAATTTGATTACACGAGATTAAATTTATAAAATTGATGAGGTTTGATCCGTCTTGAGCTATGAAAAAGGGGTAATAAAGTTGAAATATAAAAAAAAAAATAATCCATTTAACATAATTAAATAATGTATAAAAAATTTCATCGAAACATGAATAAGAAAAAAATATTTTTATTTATATTTGGGACTAGTCACAGAAAAAAATTTTCCCCTAACTATTATATACTCACAGAATTGGTATAATTTTTTTAAAACTACTGTGACAAAAACATAATCTCAATAAAGAAAAAAATCATTCGTGTAATAATTTGTGGTTTATAATACTTAAAATTTAATAAGTTTAGATCATGTTCTTGTGAATACGAGCTTATTTCAATTAATAATAAAGACTATATCATTTTATAAAGTAACATTGAAAACATCAGTAATTATAATATTACAAAATTTTGAAGCTCAGAGTTTTTTATTTTTATTTTTTAATTATATTATATTTTTGAAATTAAATTTACATTAGTGTTCATAAATGCCAATTGGACTGAAATATAAACTATTAAAAGTCATAAATACATTTAAACTATTTTTTTTTCGCTTTTAAGCCAAAAAATAAAATAAAACTTATAAATTCATATTTTAATATTTTAGAAATTTAGAAATTTCTTTTATCCTTAAAGAGGAAAATCTATCAGGATCCATTTAGAACCTATTCAGAAATACTTTAAAACTAATATGAATTTAAAGTTTGAAATAATAGAAATTTATAATAATTACTTTTGTGAAAATAAAAATAATGTATTGAAAAGATAAATAGGTTTTATTTCTGATTAATAATTAAATCAAGAGTTTAAATTAAAAAATGAGGCTAAATTTGATTCTTTGATAATAAAAATATTAACTTACTAATAACTTTTTTTACCACAATGTTATATTTTTTATTATAGTATATTTTTATTTATATATACAAAAATTTCCAAAAAAATACTTATATTATTTAATCAAATATTTTTTGACTTATTAATTAATAATTTTATATTTCTAAGTAAAATATGAAAAAAAATATATCTTGGTACTATAACAATATTAAATTATAGACGAATTGGTGATTCACAGATATTCAAAATTTAGCTATTCCGAAAGTGTGATATCTTGGAATTTGAGGAATAAAAATATCTTATTAGTCTTAAGAATTTTATGGAAAAGAGTAGATCAACCAAAATTTTAAATAAATTCCCATAAAAAAACACAAAAAATTCAACTTACCAAAATTCAGACCTATTTCAGGATAACGGATAAAGAATAGTTAATTTATGCTGATAATTCCATTATTTGGGAAGAGAAATATTTTATGTCACTACTTTTAGAGGTGATCCCATTTAGAATATCAATATTTTAAACATATAATTAATAATTTAGAATGAAATTTACTATTATTTATATGTAACCACAGTCATAATTTTTTTTAGATTTTAGAGAAATAATTTTTTTTTTATAAAGAAAATCGATTAAAATAAAGAAGAAATATTAAAAATATTTTCTCAATCAAATACTCTCAGTCATTCTATAATATTTTTATCTCGAATAAATTGGCTCAAGTTAAATATAATTATTTTAAAAAAAAATACCAAGAAAAATAAATCTAATTAATATCTTCAAAAACATTTAATTTTAAATTGATTTTTATTTGGAAGGCATCTTAAAGGTTATTCTGCCCTGTTTTATAGGTTTTAAAAGTAATTTTTTAATGAATTTTTTTATTTAAAAATGATTTTTTGGATTATATAGTCGATTCTTCAAATACAAAGCTAAGGTCTAATTGAAAAATTATGTGGATTTTTTAAAAAAATATTTATAAATGTATATATTTTGTATCTTTTTATTAATGTAAAAAAATTCAAATATACTAGTAGAAATATAGTTTTCAAAAAGAAGATGTATATGGTTTTTCAAATAAATTCAGAGTATAAAAAGGGATGGTTTTTTATTATTTTTAAAATTAACCAGTTCTGTTTTAAATTTCAAACAATACGTTGGCGTTAAAAAAACATTAGAAATTTTCAAATTACTATTAAATTTTAAATTGACAAGCATAAATTAAATGGTATAAATCGCCTAATTTCTTTTTTTGTTCTTTTCTTAAGAAAAAATTTACATGAAAAAAATAATTAAAAAATGTTAATATTTAATTTATATTTAAGGAAAAAATATTTGTACTGTCATAAAAAAAATAAATCTAAAAATCTAAAATTTCTATAAAAATATCAATAATAAATAATAATTAACAAAATAGCTTTAATTTGTTATAAAAATAATTATACACTATTAAATAGCAAAAAAATAAAAAATAAAAAAACGAATCAACCTATAGTACAATAAGGTTAGAAGCATTTATACACATAACTACGTGTTTTTACATAAAGTTAGGCAATTATACACAAATAATGCACTTATAAACCATTTTCTTTTTTGGCAAATAGATTCCCTTAAATAAACCGTATTTATACATAAAACATAAGAACTCTTTTTATTTGGCAGTTTTTTTAATTTAATTATATGGCTGATTATTTTTGATTCAAGATTACCTAATCTATAAAAATAATAGATCAACTCGACATTCAATACTATTTCTGGTGATTTAAATTTTTATAAAATAGATTCCATAATTTTTATGCTCCAGAAATATCTTTTTTGCACCCACTTTATCAATCATAACCACTTAAGATGTTAATAGAATTTTATTTTAGCTCCTTGAAATTTTTTAATTAAAAAAGCAGCGAAAATTTATTGCAAATTATCCGCATTCAGAGAAACCCAATTTGGTAACGTTAGAATAATTTATCGCTATAAAAATTATTAGATACAATATAACGGTCAAATAAAAAGAGTATTTAAATTTTGTGTATGAATACTGAATATTCAAGGGATTTTATTGGCCAAAAATATTTTGTGTATAATTGCATATTTTGTGTATGATTGCCTAATTTTGTGTAATATCACGCAGTTTTATGTATTAACGCTGTTGACAGTATAATAAGATATTAATATTTAATCAAAATCTTATTTTTTTTAAATAGATAAAAAATTCAAACCTTATTTGACATTTTTTTTGAGAATACACCAAAGTAAAATATAAAAAAAGGTTTAAATAAATTCAATTGGGGTTTATTGATACAAAAGACGACTTCGAAAAAGAAACGTCTAATTATACACATCTGGTAAATTTGCTAAACCAATCTGTATTAAACGGTTTATTCTTTGTTATAATATAATAAAATTAGGAGTTAGAAATTAATTTTTTTCTGAATATATCAAAAATTTTTTGCTCTTACAATTTTTTTTTTAAAAAAAAACATAAGAGTTTTAATTATTTGGATGTAGTTTATTTTCATAGTTTATATTTTAAAAAAAATTTAATTAATTGGTCTATTATATAAAGCGTGATATTTTTCAAAATTCTTTTTAGACAATTTTTAATAATACAAATATACCAATGTAACCTAAAACTCAATTAGCTGCTAATTATAATTAATTTGGGTTTTTTTTAAAAAAAATTATCAAGTAATTTTTAATAGCTTGTAATTGTTTTTTGGTGGGGTTTTTAAATAAAATAAGCCAATATATACTATGTTCAAATAAAACAAGTATAATCTACGATTATTTGTGAGAGGGTAAATTAGAGATAAAATAGTAGATTTTTTTTATAAAAAAAACGAAGTAAAAAAAGTAAAAACATATCGATCTAATTTTTAGGATTCTATAATTTTTTACTGATATTTTAAACTGAACACGATAAAGAGGTGGGATTAAGATTAGGATTAGGATTAGGATTAGGATTTTTCAATTTTAATATTGATTAAACGATATTTAAATACGAGGTTTTTAATACCAGTTTGGGTATATATACAACCTTAAAAAACTTGGGTCTTTAAATACTCTTTTCTCTTTAATATTTTTGTTAATATATTTATCAATAAACAGATCAACTGATATATATATATATATATATTTGATTTCAAGGTTGAGAAAAGTATAATCACATTTTTTCTCACATAATTCTTGAAAATAAAATAGTGTTTTATCAAAGCTTTAAAAGAATTAACTCTGAAAAAAAAATACATAATTTTCCAAATTTTTTTGCTTCATGTTAGTTTAAAAGATGGGAATCTTTATTTGATGTGTTATAAATCTTTAATACAGTGGCTTATACAAAGTTAAGAAAATAATCAGTACAGACGTTCTTTTTCAAACATTTTAGTTTAATTACCATTAGATAGTTTGTAGAGGGGCATTTGATTTTTGTGGAAAACCTTGTGATTTTTTTTGTTTTGAAATAGAGGTAGATTAGAATAGTTTTTTTTTTTTGAAGGGGGTATATTTTCTAGAAACTTATTTTTTGGATCAAATCTTGATAGCCACTTTCCATTTTTTCTATTCAAAACATTAGTTAATATCTGTAAATATAACTGGCAATAATAATAATAGTAATAATAAAACTCGTGAAAACTAAATACCGACATTTTTATGGTCAAATAAACTAATCTGAATTTTCTAAACTTTTCATTAATTCTCATAAGAATATCGAAAAGTGCTCTGCTCGACAAGAAGGAATAAGGCATTTTTGATAGATGATTAAAATTACGGGTTTGAATATAAGTAAAAATCATCTCAAATCTATATTTTCCATTTAATGTGAATTGTCTTTTCGGTAAAAAAAAGTCCAGGTTATAAAACGTACAAAATGTCGTAGATTTACGACAGTAACAAATCATCAGTAAAATCCTTTTTTAGACAATCTCTTTAGTTTTTTCCTTTGTGGACTGAAGATCTATCAAATTTTCTTTATACAAAGAGTTTTTTTTATAAAGGGGTATAAAATAAGGATTTATTTTATCTTTATCTTACATTAATTTACTTTACACACTTTATCACGTTAAACTATGTTATACCCCAAAGTTGAAACATGCTATAAAAGCAAGACAAAATACCTTTTTTTCATAGAAAATAAGGTTTTTATATTCAGATAAATAAATTCATAAAATCACTCTTAACATAACTAAGATTATCTGAAAAGCTTGAAAGGCACAAAATAACACTTTAAAGAAATAATCAATAGCACAAACTTGTTTAAAACAAGATAAAGTTAGCCTCAGCTAGCTAAGGTAAAACCATACCGACAAAAATACATTCTTTCGTATGTATATACTAAGTTATGCTTCATCTACTATGGTAAAATTGAAATGAAAGTGAGTAGAGAGGTTTTTGCAGTAAAAAAAACAAAACAAATCCAATGCATATAAAGACCAGAAAGATATTGAATACATTTAAACTAGTTTGGAATGTATCTCGAACAAAATGGTCGATAGTATATTGGATAAACTGAATTTCAACATTTGCTATATATTGCAGGTGAGGTCGGATAAAAATAAAAATAAAAAATCTATTGGCTTTTAATCTTGTTAAAAGTGGATACTATTAGCAAGCAATCCTAAAAGATTTATTTACTCTTGAATTGTAAATTTTGAATTTAAATTCATGGCTGCCACCTCCTCAACCATCCAATTGAAACAAAAAGTTTTTATTTTTCAGCAGATATGACTCAAACCCCCGCCTTTAGATAACCGGCAATTCGAATCGCCTCTAAATTAACCCCCTTCAAATTTATTTCTTTTATCCATAACCAAGCTAAAAAATCAAATAATTTCCCCGCCGTTTCAGTCAATTATTTTTTTACTGCTATTATCAGATAACAAAAATTCTTGTGGTACTTTAAAATACATCAAATAATAAAGTAATGTTTGAGAAATAAAATGTGCCAATTCAAGTTCGAGAAAGTATCGTGCTAAAATTCGTTTTGTTCTAATTGAGCTTATTGGTTAGTGAAACATATCTAGGAAAATCAAGCCGTTCAGTTAAAAAATTACCTCAAATTTTATGAATAGAAATATTTATAATGAATTTTTTTTTACGAGAATTTAATACAGTAATTAATATATTTTCATAATGCAAAAAATTCCAATCTTTTTCTTTTTCACTAATTATCACAAACTTGTATATTTATGCCACTTATTTGGTTATAATATACCTTTTTTTCCCCCAATAGTTATACTGCACAGGCGCAAAAAAAACACATTAATAAATAAGTATTTCCCACGTGGGAACAAAAAACTGATCTAAATATATTTAAAACCAAATTATTTTTATTTTATAAACAGATTCTGTTAATATTCGAAAAGAATATAGAAAAATACCTGCTTTTATTTTTTAGCCAAATCGAGATTATTCAATAAATACAAAAAGAGATGATATTTGCAAATGCGTAAAATTAAAAGGTAATATGAAGGGAGTTTATTTTGCATATTGAAAAAAAGATGGCTACTACATAATGCAACCATTTTATGGGGTTGTTTTTTTTTAAAAAAAAGGAAACCCTATGGACTATAAGAAAACCCGTGTTTATGGAACATAGAGTTACTTGATCTTTATATGGCTCAGCTAACATTTCAGATGATTATATTAAAATATATTTGGGTTTTGTTTTAAAACGAATGATTAGATATGCGATGGTATAGTAGGCCAAGGCCATTCCAAGGTTTATGGCAAAACATTCCCAAATGGTTTGCTTGTTTAAGCTGAATGATTTTATGACTGATTCACCATCAGGGAAGCATGTACCAGATGTATTTTGGGAACAATCAAATACTAACCCAGTCATTTCGTTTTGAATCACAGCTTGGTATGAGTAATAAATGTAATTAGTGTACCTAATCCACGAGAGAACTGGAGTGACCGAATCAGAATTCACTAAACTACCTCCATAAATAACAAAAATGGTTAAAAAAAGAGGAGTGAAAACTGATGCTACTTGTGCATTAGGCGAGACCGCTGAAAAGACTAGAGCTATACCCAAAGAGTTTAATATAGTCGTACAGAATATGGCAATATAGGTAAAGAATTTCCCTGCATCCAATTGTAGTTTGGACAAGAAGTATATTCCAGTCAAAGAAATCAAGTTTGACCCCAAGGATATCGGAACATGGGTGAATATTATTGACATGAGAAAGCTTGACATTCGGTATGAGCCTGCAGATCGTTCTCTAATCATAATGCCGCGTTCATCTATAAGAACAGGAAGAAGGGGCATAGCCACGGGAAAAACCATATTTACTATTATCAAGAAAAGAAGACCAATTTTGTTTTGGGCATCTGAAAACCCTGAGGATTTTTTGAAAAATGTGAATCCGATAAGTAACGCTGTGAAAATAGCACCGAATATTTGGGAGTACAAAACTGATTTGTCACGTCTTTGCCTTAGCCAAGATCTACGTAGTAATGTAGAGAATTCGCCAAACCAGGAGTTTTTCCACATTTCATTGGATATGTTGTTATTTAAATTATCTAAACCCTTTTTATCAACAAGTTCTGAAACTACAGAACTAGACTGGGAGTAATCGCTGATATACACTTCTCCATTTTTAGAAACATATTCAGACCATGATTTTTTGAGAAAATCAACCCTATCCAAGCTTGTCTGGAGATTTTCTTCGTTTTCATAATCAATAGTCATAATATCAATTAGAAAATCTGCTGGATTATCAAGAGGGGGAATTTCAAATCCAATAGTTGAGAAATAAGATAAAACGTTTTTGGTAGACCCAAAGTAAACAACACCGCCAGGAACCATTAAAATTACCTTATCAAAAGTGTAAAAAATCTTGGAACTAGGTTGATGAATAGAAGATATACAAATCAGGTTTTTTTTAACAGCAATATCTTTCATTAGTTTCACAATGACTTCAGAAGAATTGCTATCAAGACCGGATGTAGGTTCATCAAGCATGATCATTTTGGGATCGGTGACTATTTCAACGCCAATACTGACACGCTTGCGCTCACCACCAGACAAACCTTTCAAGCCTTCTCTTCCTATAAAAGTATTTTCTGCTTTGGTTAGTCTTAAACTTTTCATCACATCTTTAACCCGATCGATCTTTTCCTGTTTGGTGTAATCTGAGTTGGGTAGACGAAAATCTGCTGCATAAGACAAAGTTTCTTTAGTAGTAAGAGTACCAAAAAGCAAATCGTCTTGCTCAACATAAGCGACATCTCGCTTAAATGATTTTTTGTCACGTTTTGCCCCATTAAACAGAATCTCGCCGTTGACTGTACCTCCTAATATCCTGCCTGATAGTACATTTAATAAAGTCGTTTTTCCTGCTCCTGAACTCCCAATAATAGCAACCAATTCACCACTTTTGATGTATCCATTGATGTTTGAAAGAATGGTTTTGTACTTTGAGTCTTTCCCTTTTCCGATTTTGACACTAAAGCCAACATTTTTGAATTCCAATGTACTCATATTATTTTGGAATTATATTGATTATAATTTATAGTAATGAGATGCAAAAGCTGAAATGAACAGCGGGGAAGCAGCAGTAGTCGTTTACGATGGTTTGTGATACATCGAACTATGTTAAAAAAGAAGTTGAAGATCTACTTTATTATTGAAACTACATGTTATTTTATATTTGAGGTGAATAATAAAAAAAAAATCTTGTCTTGGCTTGAAATTATTTTTGAGATTTCTCGCATCAAAATTATCGTATTTGATGCGTTTAAAATGATTACCAAAAATTTAAATCAATCCGTAGATTATATTTGTAATTGCTATTGTATTTATCATACATCATCAGATTATCTTTGAGAAAATTTCTAAAAATAAAGGGTAATTTTCCCAAAAGAAAAAAATAAATAAATATTGCAACCGATCTCCAGTAAAATAAACAATAGATTTCATTTAAAAAGGTTAATATTTTTAAAAAAGGTTAAATTTTTTGACTATGTAGGGTTGAATGCTGTGGAGGTTTCATATTGGTCGCGTGTATTTATAAGCGTTTATAAGATACTTTAATCAGGCTCGAATCAGCCACAGATTTGGCATGCGATATAATTTATAGGTTATTACTAACTGATGAGAGGAAAAATTAGTTCTAATAAATGTACAGCTGTATCTCGGACACTTTTCTTTTCCATAATATCAAATTGAGAATGACGAAAATAACTCTGTAAAGAGAATACAAACTTTTCGGAAAACCGGGTCGCAGTATGATTAAACTTGGGACTGAGATAATACATATTTCAATTAAACCAAAAATATTTTTTCCCGAAACGCTAACCATTCCTAAAACAAAGGCTATTATTAATTGCAACAATTTATCGATCCAGGAATAGCTAGTATCTGTATTATTAACTGCGTGGCAATCTGATACAATTAATCCAAGTCAATTAAAATTTAAACACAATATGTAAATCCCACTGATAAAAAATAGTCTCTTTTTACATAACTTACACATTACCCAATATAACGTAAATCGGTATTTTTTTGGCAAAAACATTAAATTTTTATGTTGCTCTTTTATAAAACAAAAATTCGATTATCTCTTATTTGTAAAAGCTCGTATTTCCTATTTTATAATCAACATAATTAAACCAATTATTAATAAATTTAAAAGCTAAAAAAATACGTATACTGATAGCTGTCGTTTTTTTTGTATCCCGACTTGAAAAATCAGTTCTATTTATTTACATCAAGTTAAAATCCCAAGATCTAATCAGACGTATTATCATTAACGGGCCCGTATTTTGTTTTACTGTAATTTGTCCAGTAAATAATATGCAAATATTAGCATCATTTCAATTTGTACTTACCCAATAGATTTCAAGTTTCATCGTTTTCCGGAAGTCTTCTTGTTGCACAAAGCATTATTTTATTTTTATCAATATTTTTATCATATTTACATTGAGCGACAATTTGACTCTTTTGGCTCAAAACACCGGTTACTGTTTTTTCCCATTTAAATCTCTACTTATAAACCAATAATTATAGTCGTTTCAATCTAAATAATTAAAGATGTTGGAAGAAAGAAAACTCAGCTTTAAACTTTACCCAATTTTGCTCATCAGCCTTTATATTTTTAATAAATTACGATTTCGAAGGGTGGATGTGTTAATTCATATTATCACTTTTTTACATCCTTCTCCCAATTGGATTTTTAATCGTGGATATCCGATCCGATTCAACAAAAGATATAATGAAAAATTATCCAGAGCTCAATATTATTCATTAAATATTACTCCAGATTATTGTATTGAGTTTTTTTTACCTGCATTTTCCATTATCAGACCAGGAAAATTATCAGAGGACATAATAATAACAAACGCAGAGATATCTGACTAATTTTAAAAACAATCAAATTGTTATAAAATATGGAAATTGATAAAAAATGTTTCACCAGAGAAACATTACTCACAAAGGGTTGTTTATGAAAATTGGCTGAGATTGTAATATCATAACCAACCGTATCCACTCATTCCCCTATATTTATCACTTTTATTCAACCTGTTATTTTATTTTATACAATATGTGATTATACTTTTCTTATTCGGTTCTAATCAAAGTTGGGAACTGATCTTTATAAGATTTTCATATAAAAGATCAAACTGCGAAAAGAGAAAAGAAACTTTACTTTTATTAATAGTTTTTATCTTACAATAATAAAATTATAAACCCAATTTTACAAATAAAGGATAGCGATTCTATTTGTTTTTATGCTAATATAAAAATTTACCATTTTTATTATTTGGCTAATTTAGATTTAAAATGAGCCTTTAAAAAACTATTTTTATGATTTTTATTAGAATTGTTTGATTTATGTCACATTATAAGATATAAGGGGATTAATTTGCTTATTTATGAACTTCTATAAAGTATACAATCTGCATATAAATATTTTTTTAATTTTCCATTTGAGGATACCAAGTTATTGGATAGGGCATTTGAAGAAATTATTGTCCATTTTTTTATTAAGCTTAGAAACTGTTCGATTAAATCTTTTTTCATTAGAGGACCATTTCGTGTCATTTCACAGACCAAAATTTGTGCCGATTTGGTTCCTGCTTTGATGAATTAATGTAATATTGGTTAAATGTTTGAAATAGGTAAATCTATTGTATAGATTTAACAAGCCAGCATATTTTTCACACATTTAGGTGAAAAAATTAAAAAAAACCTATTTTTTATACAGAAAAATCACTTTTTTTACAATTCGCGAAGAATCAATTAATTTTAAAACCAATTATTTATCCACAATTTTACACAAAAATACACATAAATATACTATTTTACCTCAAGATTATTCCTATTATCATTTTTTTATATTTTTCATATAAAAAAAGAAAAAGTCCAGATTTTTCCACAAATGGATTAGCTTTTCTTGTGTTATATAACTCATTTTCACCAAAAGATATCGCTATTTAAAATAACAATATTTACCTCCAATAAATTCATAAATCGAAAATATTGATTGATCTTAGCCATCCATCCATCCATCCATCCTAGCTGAAAATGAAGATTAGAGTATATCTAATGCTAGACATAATCTCAGTCTCCCCTAGGCATAAATAGGATATTCCGAATGAGGAATTTTTTAGAGTTTAGCATAATAGTGTTTTATGTACCCTTCAGTTTTTATACTTTTGCTTTCCCTATAGTTTTTCTGATGTTATCTGCCAATAAAATTCAGATAAAAAAAGGAGGGAAATTCAAGTATATAATTTCTCATGGCCGAAATTCAAATTACAAACACATTATATTTATTCAAAATGACAAAAGCATGGAACTATTTCCATTTTTTTAAAGGGAAATAAATAAATAAATAAATATGGAGCTCAAAATTTAATAGGTATTATAAGTATGTTCAGTAAGAATATATGTAAATTCTTTTATTTCCTTTTGATCATCGCTCTTTAAGGAATATCAGCAAAAAAAAAATTCCTTAAAAACCAATTAAACAACCTTAAAAAAACTATTGGTTCTCTCAAGTATTTTTAAACAGTACAATACGAATACAATATTTTTCAATAATTATATTAGATTAATTTTTTTACAAAAATAAATATTTTATCTATCTGATGATTAGTTGATTTAAAAAATTGTATCGAATAATCAATACTGTGCGAACTTGATAAAATTCGAGTAATTTTGCTTAAAAAATTGGAAATTTTAGACTTTTTCCTTTAATTTTAAAGTTAAGCAGTCTTTTTTTAACGTTTACTGATTAAAAATAAATAAAGCATTTTTTTTATAAAAATTTTCCAAAATAGGAAAAATAATATATCTATAGGTCAAAATTATAAATAATCTAGTACTCGGTACATAAAATCTAAAATTGTCTAAGCGGTAGACTTAAAAGCATTTAAAACATTTTAACTATAGAAAAATATCCTTTTTTTATAAATAACCTTAATACTAATTTAACCCTTTCCGGGCCCAAATTTAAGCCTCGCTCCTATTTGCTCAAATTAATTCTTTCAATTTATCTCGCTTCTTGATTTAACCAATGGTATAAAAATAATATTTATCTAATGAAAACATCGAGCAAAAAATGAAAACCATTTTTTGTACCATTGCCCCTGAAAGGGCTAAAATCCTAGAATTAGAAAATAGTAATTGCTAAACTACTAAAATAGAAAATATTAAAATAAATATTAAAAATATTTAAATTTATTTGACTATTCATTCCTTGGACAAAATAAAACTATGCAAATATTTTAAAAAAATGTGTGGTCTTCCTAAGAATATTCCACATACAGAATCTCTTGAGGATAAATCAAATATGTATGTCGAATTCAGTATTTATATTTAACGGAAAAAAAAAATTCTATCAATTTAATAATTTATCACCAAAATAATTTTTCCTTATTCTAATTCTATTAGAGTTATAGCTAGAATATTTTCGGCCATTATAGAGTTAATCCCTTTTTATGATTGAAGAAATTGATACTCTGGAATTCATGTTTTATAACTTTAAAAATTAGTGACTTAATTGGTTTATTTTTCATAATTTTTTGGTGAATTTATTTAAAATTTTTTGTTATGTTTATCCAGTCTTAGGTGTGGTCATTTTTAGTTTTTATTGAGCCCTAGTTATAATATTATTAGTCTTGGATCATTAAACTTTAGTGGTTAGATTTTTATAGTTTTATTTAGTGTTTTTATAGACTCTATTAGTGCTATTGAAATGGTTATGCGCTAAGATGAGTGTTTTCATTCCGGTACTTACTCTTATGGGTTTATTTCGGAATTATTTTTTCGAAGATAGGTAGTTGAAGAAAAAAGATTATGATACTCGGTATTCATATCTGCTGAAATTTCTGCTCTAGGCGATAGCTTAAACCCATCGTTCGGATTTTCAGGGAATCAAGTTGTGGAGGGTCTAATATTTATTTAATGGGTTTTTCGATATTTTCCGGCCCCATTTCTAACCCCAGATAAGTTTATCGCCTATTATTCCTATAGTGGGGGCTGTAATAGCGCTTAGTGTTGTAAATAAGGGTATAAATATGCTAAGAATTAAAAGGAGTAGCGAGGAAGTGATTTGGGCTTTCAAATATTTTCTAGGTAGGAGAAAAATGATATTTAAAGATGGTATAATTATTTTTTCTCCGCTTTCTGCTATTAAACGACTTTTTAAATGGGAGGATTTATTCCAGTATAAATAGTATAAATAATCCGCTTCCTACATACTATAAGTTTTAACACGAAAATTCGGTTGTGAATTTATTTATTTTTTCATAATAAAAAAAATTGAAATTAATATAAATTTTAAATAGTTCATTTTTACTGCATGGACTATATTCAATCAATTTTGGGGTGTTATGATCATTTTCTTATTTAAGCTTGATATTTTTTTAATATAAAGGTAAAATTATGTTATCAATAGCTTCTTATACCCTGGAATCTTACTAATATCAAAAAATTGAATATTTTAAAACAATCCCCTTTTTTTTCGTTTATCAAATTTAAGATAAACAAGAAAATAAGAAATTAATAAAAGAGTATTAGTTATTTAAAAAAGATATACATTGGGGTTATAATTATTTAATTTGGTTTTAAATAATGTAAATCCTCTATGAATCCTCACAAAAAATTTCAGTTCAATATTTATAAATATTTTAATTAATCTATCTTTTATTATTTAGCATATATCATTTTAATAAAGGAAATTTTCGGATAGACTTAGCATTGAATTTTTTTTTTTGAAAAAAAAAAAGATTCATCAATTTTCTCTCATCTTTTTCGGACTTTTTTAGTGTATTTTATTTATGTATTATGGCTAATATATGCCAATTTAAATAATTAATCATATTATTCCATTATAAGCCCATTTTTTTCAATTAAAACCCCAATAAAAATTTGATAATATAATTCTTTTATATTTTTTATTAGGAATTTTTCATTATTATGTATAATTAATAAATAAATTTATAATGGCAGTTTTCTTGTTAATATAACTAAAAGGTTATCAAATCTTCAAAAAAATACGATTAATTTTTTAATTCGATTCTTTTTATTATAAAAGTTAATTAGTTCAATAGTTTAACCCATTTCGGAAGAAAACCTAATCTAAATAGATGAGAGCAATTGAATTCCATTTAATCGATTATTTTTCGATATTTCGATGTTTAATGATCAAAGAAAAAGATGAATGATTGGACTAATTTTTTTAAAACATCAATTTGAGTCTGATTATGAGGGAAAAAACACAAATTTTCGTTGATATTTCCGAATTTTAACCATTTTTTAAAAATTTCCTAATACCTTTTAGTCTATTCTTGGTTCGTATACTGATTAATTGAGATATAATACACTTCTTTATACAGAAAGAATAGTCTATTTACAATAATGAATACAGCAAAATTAGTTTAAAAAAAATACATTTCCAGAATAATAAACCTACATAAAAGTATGATGAATATTTTTTTACCAATAATTAATTTTGGTTAGCTAATAAAAAATCATAAAATTTAAATTATAAAAAAATAATTAGGTATTTTTATTCAAAATTAACAATTTTCTAAAAAAATTAATAATAATTTTCAATTGGGCGCAAAATTTCACAATAATATAAAGTTTCAATCTTTATTTATATTTTTGAAAATATTTGGTTTTGTTTTTTCATGATATTAAATTAGGAAAAACCATATTTTATAAAATAAAATAAAAAAATTGGGGGTTTTATCTGTCTAAATAGTAATAAAGCTTGGAAATATTTCAAAAATTTCGCGATTCTTTTTGAAATATTTCCAATAGGACAAAATAGTTTTTTTTTGTATCTAATTAGACAGTTTTGAATCAAAAATCCTCAATATTTTAAAATATTATATTCCAGTATGGTTTTTGCAAATCATGATCTTAGTTTGTTATAACCATTAAATTTTTTATCGAGCTTTAGCCATTTAATATTAAATATTTCCCCCCCAAAACCCCACAACTGAGTTTTTCAAAGACCAAAATTTGGTGTTTGAAGACGCAAATATTTTTTTATAGTAACAATTTTTTTCACAATTTATTATAGTTATTTTTCGAATAAAAATTGTGAATAATAAAATTTTAAGATTATAAAAACTATCTATTATAAATTTGGAAGAAGTGTAAAAAAAATGAACATTTGATTTCAAAATATTTTAAAATTTTTATCAATAAATCCAAATTCGATCAATTTAAGCTCATTTAACTTCTGTTTATATATATATATTTATTTATTTAAAAAAATGGATTTCGAGACCAAGAATTAAAATATTCTATGAAGTATAAGTTATTTATAAAAAAATTTGGTGATTTTTTCGGTAATTATTGTATAATTTTTGACACGAATTTCGGAAAAAGAATTTATTTTTCTTTTAAAATAGTTCAGTTTTAGTTTTAATTTTAATTTTAGTGATTTTATTTTTTGGATTCTCATTATATTTTTATACTCGAAATCTAATTATTTTTTTCTTGATATCACTCTAATATTTTTTAAATTGCGATTTTAAGTTGTTAAAAGTTGTAAAATATAAGACTAAATAAAAATAAGCGTTACTCTTTATGAATTTCTATATTTGAGAAACGTCTTAAGTATTGTATCAGATAAAATAGTGATGTTTTTGTATCACTTAAATTTAGTAAAAAAAAAAAAAAAAATTTAAACCTTCCAAACTTAAACTAAGTTATGCACATATATATTATCGAAAATCGAAATAAACTCAAAGTAATTTCTTATTATCATGTATCTTTTTGTTTAAAAATCATATATCTTTAGTATAATATTACAAAAAAAATTTTTATCAAATTTATACAATATATTTATATACAATAAGATAAGTCAAAATTTGTATTTGGTACACAATATTTGCATTATAAAAGTTTGAACAAAATTTCATAATTGGAATAGAATTTTTTTCGATTTAATATTTAATTAAGAGTATAAAAATATGTTTTTATCCGAGCTAGATATTAAATACAAACAATGTTGATTTTTAGGTTTTTATAATTTAATCGAAAAAAGTTTGATCAGGTTTTGGTGAAAAAAAATTCATGAAAATATATTTAATTTTTAGCATATAGCCTGAGAGATAGGTTTATATTATTAAAATTTATATTTTTTTATATGTAAAAAAAGATTTCGATAGAGTAAATTATTGTAGGAATCAGAAAATTATTTCAAAATCATTGTTTTTCTTTAATATACAT
Organism: Smittium mucronatum; assembly: GCA_001953115.1. Classification (NCBI taxonomy): domain Eukaryota; kingdom Fungi; phylum Kickxellomycota; class Harpellomycetes; order Harpellales; family Legeriomycetaceae; genus Smittium; species Smittium mucronatum. Next base: position 31,981 of record LSSL01002091.1, read on the forward strand.
TTAGATTATGAATCCTCCAAACACTCTTGGTGAAAGTAAAAAAAAAGTTATAAAAATCAAAAATTTCAAAACTTAAAAAAAGTACTTGGTATTAAAAATCAAATTTTGGTATTTGAAAAAGTCTGATGTGGAATTTTGAAAAAAATAACTATTAACAAAAATCATTTGTGGAAAGAAAAATTGACAAAATTAAATTTAACCAAATATATTGATGCTTTATTATTATAATAAAATTATTGTGAATTTTTCCAAGTTTAAAAAGAACCAGTTTTTTTTTTTCAATAAATAGAAACTATAAAAAGCTGCTGGTATGTGAAAATGAGGGTGTGGTAATTAAATGTAAAGTGAAAATTTATGTATAATAAAAATTAAAAATATCTTATTGTAAAGTATTATCAGAAAACTATTTTCACAATATTTTCAATCAAAAGTATGAAAAAGATATGAATTCAGAATTTTTTTTCTGATTTTCAAATTAAATTTTTCAAATATTTTATACATAAGATTATTTGTTAGAACTTAAACTTTTATCTTCCGTGATCTATAGGTTATTTATTTAAAAAATTAATTATTTAAACATATTTGAAACTTATTATATCATAATATATTATTTTGATAAATTTAACTATTATAATACCTTAAATAGTTAGTTTTTATAATAACAAAAAACAACATGTTTAAATGCTAAAGCTATAAAAAAGATAAACGTTAACTTTTTCAAGGTAAAATTATTGCACGATAAAAATACTACCTGATATTTTACGCAAAAAGCAAAAAGAATTAAGTTAAAAAAAAGCTATTTTTTTTAAATTTTTTGATTTATCCATCCAAAAAAGACGTGTGATATACATGTTGATGTGTTTTTGTTTTTAAAGCGGTTTTGATTATTTTTCGGTGGTTTCTGATTTTTAAGTGATTTTGATTCTACATTTTTTAACGTTTTTTTATTGGAATACACACTCAGTTAATTTATGCTTTTTATAAGAAATTTTAATTTTTAATTTAGTGATGTAATGGAAGCTCCAATTAATTGATGTGATTTTATACAAATATTTTTGAGGATTATTAAATAATGATTAGGTTCTTAAATTTACGGATTTCAAAAAAATAAATCGCATAATCAACGTTTTTTTTAAAAAAACATCAGGTTACTTAGATTTTTATGCAAGTCTTAATCTCAGATTTAGCTTATTTAATCTATTAATTTAATCTAATAATCTTAATATTAAAATTAAAACCAGTAGATCGGATTTTTGTATTGCTGAACTTTTAATCTCAATATAATATAAAGTCTAATAATCAAATAATTTTTATTTTGCTGAATGTATTTTATGTTAATGGAATTTATAAGATTTGATTAACATCAAACAGTCTTAAGATCTTCCATAATAATCAAACAATAGAAATAAATATCGCAAAAGAAATGTTTAAAACTATCAAAAAATGTAGTTTTATAGCCACACTTTTTTATAAAGATAACAATTAAATCCAAAATTTGAAGGGTTTATGCAATACTTATTTTTTAGCCCAGTTGAAATCAAATGGAACTTGTTTTATTTATTAATATTATTTATAATCAGGAATGTTCTGATTATAAATAATCTAGTGCAATATGAAGATGTTTTAGAAATATGTGCAAAAAAATACTAATTTTTTTCAATAACTTATATTCTTTGACATAAAATCATTACTATAAATATTTTTAAGAGCAACTACAATATTATAAACTCAATTTTTTTTTGATAACAATACTCTAAATCTAAGAGGCATCATTTATATTTTAAATTATCATTTTCACAAACTTCGCTCAATTTTTTATTTATTTTCATATTATATAAATAAAAATCCAAATAATGAGTAAAAATGTATCAGATTTTATCAGAGAATTTTTTTTATGTACTATTCTTAACCTTTAATAAATAATAAAGATTTTTTACATTTCAAAAAAACCATTAAGTGATATAAATTTAGATAAATTTTGAATGATATTTTTAATTAAAGAAATTATCAATTGAAAATATATGCTAATTTTGCAATGCATTTTAGAAATTTTCAATTCGACATTTTTAAAAGTGTTCAAAAATTTAAATTTCTACTTGAAAATTAAAAGCATAAATTTTTGTAGTAACATCGGCACCACAAGGTTGATTAAAGTTATTTTGATAACTTGGACATAAAATTTTTTAGGGTCAAAGTTATCCCTTAGTGACAATAAATTCTAATTTGGATTAGGACTACATATTTAATTTTATTGGAAGTGATTAACTTTTGGCTAAATTTTTCAATTATATAATTGACTCAAAGAATATATTAATTAAAGTAATCAACAAATAATTAGAGTTTTAATATCTCTCGATTCGATAAAAATCAAAAAATATCCAAAACCACTTGGAAATCAAAATAATCTGTAAATCAAAACCACATACAACAAATATATATAATATTAATCAGCCAATATATTCTAAATTTTTTTTTTATATAATAATAAGTGTTATTTGCAAAAATAGACACACTTTTGAAAATAATTGCAAAAGTAGACAAAACTAAAAATATTTTCTAAAGCGGTTTGATTTAATCGAATGATTAATTATACGGCGAATAAAAATTGATATCTAATCTTGGGATTATTATTTGATAATTCAAGAGAATCAAAATGCTTTAATTTTTTATATTGGCTTCAATTTGCTCATCTCACTACAAGCAGAAAAAATGCCTAGTTACTCTCATTTTAGATGTTAATTTATGGAAATATACCTTAATTAGAAAAATTTATAGCAGAAATTCTTACTAAATCTAGCCCTCAATAGAAATATAGGGTTTTATTTTTCCATTTAGTTTTGAATATTCCCAAAACCAGGATTTTATTTAAGTTTAGTTACAAACATTAAATTTTCATTAGGATAATACTGATTAGATTATTTCAATAAAAAGAAAAACAAGTTTAACAAACCTTTTAAAATCCTTTTTCCCTAACAAAAAAAAATAAAAAATTCATGGTTAAAACTTGTCATTAAGGGTTTCAAAGTAATAAACATTAATTCTGATGTTTGTGGAGTATGTGGTATTAGCTTTCAAAAAAAAAAATCTTCTGCATTATAAAATAAAACTTGAAACTATATATAAACCAAAAAGAGGTTTAAGACGGTAAATTTCAATTTTAATAGATTTAAATAACACAAAACCTTCTTGACCATAAACTTATACCAAAAACTAAATAATAAGTCGAATTCATTTTACAACCAAGGATTCTTTTAAATTCAGGTGGGTGAGATTAAAAAGAAATTTTGATTTCTGAAAATTTATACATAAATATCAATAGCCAGTCTTCTAAAATAAAAATTTAATAATCCGTTAATATATCATATATCCTTTTTTCTGTATATTTTAAAATCTCTTGATTTTTAGTTTAATACCTATCAAATAATAATTTTTTTTACTATACACTTAAGAATGTTGTATTTATTAATTAAAAAAAAAATATAGAGTATTTCTTCTATAAATATAAACATATGAACATTTTAAACAAGATTAAGTTTCGAGGTGATTACGATTTTGACTTTTCTTTAAAAAAAATCAACCCTCATATATTCTACATTGAGCCCATTTTTACCGCTTTATCTAATATCTAACCAAATAAGGAGATAAATTATTTTTTTTGACCCACAGTCTTTAAAATGAAACTTTTTTTTTTTTTACATTATGAATTATATTTTGATCGAATTTAGTTATGAAATTTGTATGTATACTCTAGAAATATAAAAGCGTAAAGTAAACCCTAAATAATAAATACGATTCAATGTAAAATAAAAAATATTCTTTTTAGATAATATGCGAATATGAATCCATTGAAAATAAGAAACTTCAAACAATAATAGTAAATTATATCATATATATCAATTATAAATTTCAGGCTTAATTTTAGCTTTTATCTATATTTGATCTTAAGCATTAAATAACAGTTAAATATTTTAACAGTTCTAGAAATTATTATTATTATTTATATCGCATAAATTTTGAATTGATATATTATGATTTATATGTATTGGAAATATCATTTATATTTTCTTCAAATAATTATGATATTTTTTTGAAAGTGATTATTTTTATATACCTCTATGACATCTCATGAATATAATATATTATTTTCATAGAAAATGACCTTAGGATACATTAGCTGATTCAAATTTGATTATACTGAAACTAGAATATAATAGTTAATTTAAAAAGAAAATCTATTTTTACTATATAGCCTAAATACACTTTTAGATAGAACATATATCCAATGGGTGTTATTAGTAATAATAAACCAGAAGCCAAAACTATGATAATATCGAGTATATCAAGGTAATAATTAAATTTATAATATTCAAGATAATCCCTTTAGTTTTGTTAAATAGCTCCAGGTTACTTCCTTTACATTCAAATTTCGGCTCGACATTTTTCTATTTAAGGTAGATTTCCATAAATTAAAATATAAAATGAGAGTAACTAGGGATTTTTTCTGCGTGTAGTGAGATAGGCGTATTAAAGTCAATATAAAAAATTAAAGCATTTTGATTCTCTTGAATTATCAAATAATAAGCCCAAGATTAGATATCAATTTTTATTCGCCGTATAATTAATCATTCGATTAAATCAAACCGCTTTAGGAAATATTTTTAGTTTTGTCTACTTTTGCAATTATTTTCAAAAGTGTGTTTATTTTTGCAATTTGCCCTAATAACAATTAAAATATTAAAATCTAGTTACCATTAATATCTATAAGTTCATAAAAAAAATTCAAATAAATATATAGTTAATATTAATGTTAATCTATCCAATTAGGGGTTTTTTTTCCAAGATAATTTATTTCTAAAATCTCAATAGCATTATAAAATTTTTTTTTCACTTATTATTCCGTTAATAAATATTGGCTCAATCATGTACCAAAAATAACTTTTATTTTATGAATAAGAATTCTTAAATATTTACGATAATTAAATCCACTAGAAATTAATCAATAAGCGGTTTAAATAATAAAAATTATACATAGTCATGAGTCGGCGTATCAAAAATAGTAAAAATATGGTTTAAAAAGCCTATTAAATAAAAAAGATTAGATTAAAAAAAATCAAAATTAATTTACTACGTTTTTTATGCTGGCAAAAATAGGAATGATATATGAAAAAATGAAAAAATCGAAAATATAAATCCATTTTAAGCAGAAAATTTCCGATTTCAAATGAACATTATATGAGTAGCATGAATACAAAAAAGATTATATTATAAAAAATCAATATAATGATATATAATTTTGTTAAAAATAAATATTAAAAAGAAAAAAATAGAGTTAAAATATTTTCAAATTTCAATTTACAATACGATTACAATAAAAAAATATTTTAAGCTTTCAAAAAAAATTCCGAATATATGAGTTTGTTTAAAATAAACATAATTCTATCAATTAAATTATCACGTCTTTTTTTATAGGTTAAGATTTTATAAATAAAAAAAAAATTGAAACCCGGTATTATTTATTTTGATTTAAAAGTGTTACAATATATGCCTTTATTTATCAAAATTTAGATTTATTCTTCAAAGCAACGAATTTATTAATTTATTAATATTATAGGGAAAATAGCGAAAAAGGTACACCCTTATGTGTATATTTTTTGTACGTGTATTGTAATTTATAGAAGTGATTTAAAGCTCTATATAAAACAATCGCTATTTTTTTAATTAAAATTTTTATCAGATAAAAGATTTTATGTTCACTGGATTTTCATATTTTTTAGAACTATATTTTAAAAAATATTAATATAGTATTTTACTGAAATTTAGATTGGGGCATAAAAAGTTTATTTTCAGATTATGCACTAATCGACTAAATTATGGGAGTATAAACATATTATTATGGATATTAATGATTGTTAAAATACTTATATTATAATTTTTTAAAGAGTAAATAAGTATGTTTACGGTTAAAAAAGTTTTTTTTGTAAAAAAATATTATAATTTATTTATAACTTGGTTCTTTTGCTATATAAACAGTCTTAAACATTAGATTTTAAGATTTATTGTTGAAAATAAAGTAAAGAAATAAATATATTTAAAGCAGGAAAAATTTTTTTCGCATCATTTTTCAAAGAAATTTTTTAATTATTTTAACCTCAAATCGAAAACTTTATTTAAATTTTGTTATAAATGAACAAAAAAAACCCTAACATTGATATTTGATGATTTTTTATTCATTAGTTAATAAAGAAAAATTCCAGTTAAATTAAATGTGTTAATTTTTTTTAAAAAAATACTAAATTTAAATTTAATAAATCTTCCAGAGGAAAATGAAACTATTAAGAAATTTATTGCTTATATAAAAATGACCTATAAAATTCCGGAATAATTTTTTTTAAAAAATTACCGGTAATGCTTGTAAAAATTTTTATAATAATATTTTTTAAGGGCGTTAGATCTTTTTTTAAAATTTTGGCTGACGGTCTTCAAAAGATCCCAAAAAGTATATAGATACATTTTTGCTGCCAATTAATTTTTCTTAAGAATTTAAAAACGAAGTTAAATAATATAAAGAAAATAATATTAGCATAACCTATCAATCCAAGAAAATAGACAAATATAACCAAATAATTACTAATTTCTAAAATGAAAACTATCTAATCACTTGCAAAAAAGATAAAAATATCATTTTGATGACATATAATTAAATTTTTTCTATAAAGATCGTTAATGAGAAGATATTTTTTAATATGAAGTCAAATTTGGCATTCTATTGTAGCAAGATTTCTGTAGGGGGCGGGGGTTGGAGTATTTTTAGATGAGATTTACATACAAAAATGGTATAAAATCGCTCCTAATTAAAATTTTTAAAAGGGATTGGGTTCCATATTAGAAAAATATTACAATCGAAATATTTTTTTTGGATAGGTAAAAGGGTGCTTACGATATTTCTCTTTATTTTAAGGTTGATTTATTTTACACAACTTAATTATTTATAACTTAATTCAAATTGGATACTCAGCTATCCGGTGAAAATAAGCTAAAAGCGAATAAAGCACTAATAATTTTTTGGAAAAATATTCTCTTTCCACAAATATTTTCATACATTAGTACATTTTTAGAAAATAAAGTATTTTTATTCTAATTGGAGGATGTTGTTAATATTTTATTAAAATTGGCGATAAAAAAATACGAAGAAATTTAAAAATCCAATGAGCATAAAATTTATTGTCTAATAAAACTATAAATAAAAAAAATAGTGATCACTCCACATAGATAGTTAAATAATGACTAAAATAGTCAATCCATATTCAAAATATTTATAAAAATAGCCACAAAAAAAAACTATTAAATAATATTGGCTTATTTTTCACTTATAAAAATTCGAAATTGCACGCTTTTTATTAATTTTTCATTGAAATTTCATTTTTTCAATTATTCTCAGAATAAAATAGAAAAAAATAAATTTTAAAGTCATCATGAATAAATCAATTTAAGCACAAAGGGCTCAATAATTAATAAAAAAAGAATTATTCAAGTAAAAAACTAAATAAATAGGGATAAATGATGTAATGAAACCATTAAAAAGATAGCAATTTTGTGCCACAATAAATTTTTTTTCAATTATAATAGGTCATTTCTGCATTTAAATTTTTCCTAAAATTTAACCATTTTACATGTTCAAACTTCATGATAAATTTTAATACTTTTAATAGCATAAGAATTTAGCTTCACCTAAATTTTTAATTCAATAATTACTTTCTCAAGTCCCAACTTTTTTTCGAACCCCAAAAATATTGAACTTTATATTTATTTATCCACTGTGACTTTATGGCTCACACAAAAATTTTGTGTCGCTCGAAATTCTTATCTGGCCTAAGTAATCTTCTCATTCCATATATTTTTAAACGCAGAAGTATTTTACCATATCCTATTTTTTTTCTCTTTCATAATTGATGGCCCACCAAAAATTTTCAAATTTGGGGGAAATTTCAACTAACCAAATTAATTTCCTCAGTCGAGTTTTCCAACTCATCTAAAAATATGCATCTTTTTAATATTTTCCTTGAACCAAATTTCTAATCTAATCTAGAAATATTTCCTCCTACAAATATCTTATTAAATCCCAAATTATTGACTCTACTGACCTATTTTTTTTATAGAATTTCTATTGACTTGATCATTTAATTTTCATTTAAATTTTTGCACATAAAAAATATTTATCGCCACATAGTTAATATTTTAAATATTATAATTTTGTATATCTTATAACTAAATTCATATAGCGATATTAAGTTATTTAGTGCAACATTATTTCCAAATATAACGGTATCAGATATAAATATCATATATCAAATACATTTAATTCACCGATTTTTTTTAATTTATATAAAAATAAAAGTTTTATTGTTTTATTTTTCAAAAAACCACCCATCCTATCATTAGTAAAAAATATATAATTTTATCTACTATATTTTTAAGTCCATTTAAAACATACAAATTTACATTTTTATTTTCTTCGAAATAAAACTATCCATTTATCATAGGATATTCAAATATTAATTCAATTTTTATTCAAAAAATTTTTCTCTTCACCAGGAAATTTTGTATAAAGTAGTCTTTTTAGCGTAGCACTCAGAAAATTAGAAATATGACATGTTTTTTTGTTAATATTTAGTATTTATTATCGATATTCATAAGTTTTGTAGATAATATTTTGGATATTAACTTTGAAAGAGTATAAATAACAGAAAATAATCGATAATTTTCTTGTTAATTCAAATTTATTCTTTTAGGTAATGTTACTAAAATATTGTTATTTATATTTTCCGGGATTTGCTTAGTATATTGCATTAAATTAATATTTCTGAAAACAATTTTCATCTTTTTTGATTTAGAATTTTTTTATGAGGCCACTGGTTTTCATACCATATAGATATTCCATTAGAGACCAGAAGCATAATTATTGGGAGTATAAGATAGCGACATGGTAATACCAGTCCATCCAAAATTTTAGTCGTACTATATGAAGTATTTGCAGTTAAAAATATTGTGATTCCCACTTAATGGTACTGCGACTATTTTTAGTGAATATATTGATCAATTATCCAATATGATTATTCCTAATTTTTCGCTTTTTATTTTTTTCAGTTATTTTGCTTTTATTTTAATTTTTATCATACTCAAAACCATTTATAAATCTCCTGATAGTGATATCAGTGTATGGTTTGATAGCTTTACAGTAGTTTCTGATGCGATTATGATAATATTTTTCCATATAGTAATTTGGTTTTTTATCGTAATAAAGTCTTTTTCCAGCCTTTATTGCGATAGTTGAATTCAATTTTTCTGTAAATTTATGGATTTGATTGATTTTGACGAGCTGATATTCCCGAAATTCATTACTAAGATTTTAATGGTAGAAATAGTTTTTTCGACAGGGATTTTTACCGGAAAATGGTAACAGCTGTAGTGGAATAAATATGCTTTAATTCTGAAAAATTTTTATCAATATAGCCTTAATAAGGTCCATTTAGACGGATATCAGCACCAATTAATGGAATAGATTGGTCGCTATTGATCAATTGGCCGGCAAAAAATAAAATTCGCCTCGCTTAGCAATAATTTTAATTTTTTTTTTCTGAACTTTCATCGAATCTAATTTCCACCCAGTTGAAATCAGCATATGATCGGATATTTAGAGATTTTTATTTTCTGTGCACCAGTTTTCACTGCTGCTAGTTCCAGCATATAAACAAAGTTGAAAATGAGGCCATTTTCTTCTTATTTATATATAGAACCCAACCAATTGGTTACTTAAGCTCGATGAAAATTGAAAATAATTCTAGATAAAATCTGAATACCCTTGAGGATTACATATTGAGGTCACCAAGGATATAAATGTTTAAAATTTGGGGTGTTTTTTTTGTAATGCTTAAAATTTCATCTTTTGACCTTATGATCAGTATAACGGAACTTGGTATATGTACATCGGCGATAAACATGTAAAGTGCTTTTCCATTTATTTATTTTCCATGAGTAATAAAAGTTATCTATGTTTATGAGAATTTAAATTTGCTTATGAAAAGTTCATATTTAGTCCTGATAGACAATGCTGTGCCAGTATCGTCTTTGTTAATTTTAGATTTATACTTGATAAATGTGTATCAGAGCAGTTAGTATCTGTTTTTTTAAATTTATAAATGTTTCCTGGAGTGCCATAATATCTGCTAGAGCTAAGTTAATAGTGCTCAAGATCTTTTCCGAAATTTTAAATACCCCTGAAATTAAATTTCATAACACTTAGCTTATTATTAATATATAATTTTGGATCGAAATTATATTTTGAATTTTTTATTATTCATAGGCTCATCATTCATAAAATTTAAAATAAGAGAATTTTCTCATATGAAATTAGCGGATCAAAAATCTTCACTCTTTTCTCGTCGAATTTCGACATTTAGTGATTTTTCGATTATTTTCATTTTATCTAATCGTGAATTTATTTATTTTGTGCTCACACGATCGATTTCGAGAAGACATTGGTTTTTGCGATGTTTTCTTTTTTCTTTTTCTCTTTTATTATAAACTCATTTTCCCTCACGAAAGAATTTTAATTAATATGCTGTTTAGATTACCGCTCTTTAAGTTTAATTATGTTAAGCTTGAGTAGTTTTCATGTTCTTTTTCTTTGCATTTTTTATCATTTCGTAAGATAGATAAATTTTTTCGATTTAATTTAAACGATATTATGATGCTTGGTTGATTAAATCATATAAGTTGATCTATATGATATTATTGATTGTAAAAATCGAGGTCCGATGAATAAGAAATTTATTTGATCAAATTTATTTTTCCATTAATATTTTTTCGATTATTAGATTTTTTTTTTTTTTTTTTTACGCAGAATTTATTTTTAAACTCATTAAAAATGGATTATTATTAGATGAGTTCAAATTTCAATCAAACGCAAAAAGCACAGAAGGTGTTTATTCAAAATCTTATTATAAAAAATATAAATTTTATCTTAGGCTTAATTTTGTCTTGTATTTCTGATTTTTAATTTTTAAGTTCCTTAGTTAGTTGATAACATCTTTAAAATGTTTAAAATTAAAATCTTCAGGTTTATTAAGCTTATTTTCGATGATAAAGTCTACAGCTTTGATAAATTTTAATGTCTTGATAAGTTTTGTAGCCATTTTATCTCCATCAAATTCAGAAAACTCCTACTCTTTTTAATTTTATCGATATAAAAAAGTGCGTTCTCTTTAAAATAATTATATAAAGATAGTTTTTTTCGGGGTTTTTCATAAATTTTTTTTGCTGTAAGTCTCTCTTCTCTGCCCAGTTATTAAACCAACTTCATATTTTAGAGTTTCCGAAGAAGATAATTTAATTAAATTTTTTATAAATCTTCATTAGAAGGTATTTCGAACTTTTTTTTCAGATCGGGGCACTCAGAATTCCAGAGATCCATCTTCTTACAATAGCTGCAAGACTT
>LSSL01002092.1:0-16969 GCA_001953115.1 Smittium mucronatum
GTCAGCCGAATATCGGCTCTGAGGCCCAGGGAAGTTGACTACCACTTGGTTTTGAAGACCCGTGGTGGACTTACTTGCAGCCTTCCCTAAACCAACCTTCAACCATAATGGTCTGGTACGTTTAGAGGGTCTTGGCTTCTCCATGGTTGGTAAGCTTAAAATAAAAAGTCAAAAGGGCTTTCTGTGTTTTCTTACTTTTTTTTTTTGGTTTTAGGATTGAAATCGGAATTGGGATCTCAATCTTTTTTTTTTTTTTTGCTATTTTTTTCTTATTAGAGCGTTTAGTTATTGATAAACACTAAGTACGGATAGCCTGTATAAAATATACAGTTCTTTGGTACTATCTGGTCAGTTTTAAGCAGCTGGTTTAGTGTCGATAATATAAAAAATGGAAATAGAAATAAACTTTTTTTGGTAATAAAATTCAGCAATTTTATTGGCTAATTCAAATAAAAAAATCTAAAGGAGAGAGATAATCTCTAAGTGAAATAAGTTCTGATTGTCTGAAAGAACCAAAAGGTGTGAAAGTTTTAATGAATTTTGGAGAAAAAAAAGAGCGATATTTAACAAGATATTATCAATAAATTTATTTCAGATTTTGAAAATGGACTAAAATATAAACCAGTTTCATCCGAATTGATAATTTTAATATCTACAGTTAAGAGTTTACTCGAAAAATACATTTATGGAACATTCAATACTGAATTATTTTTTTCTTTTCATATAAAAAAAAGACAATTAAAATAAAATCTCAATTTTATCAGTACATCTTTCAGAGGATCCATAAATTACATTATTAGAATTAAAAAACCGATTGGAAAAAGAGGGAATATATATTTCAAATTCAGTAATATTAAGACTAATTATGGAAATTTATATACTAGAAAAATATCGGTTAATATTAAAGCTTAAAGAAACAGAAACAGAGTTTTAAATAATGGGCAGGTGTTCTGGAGATATTTAATTTTTATCAGATTATAATTTAATGGTTTTAGTGATGCGGAGATCAAATTCCGTTTTAAAAGAGCATGTGGATATCCCGCTGTAAACAAAAATGCAGTAATCAATTTTCCAGGTAATATACATTCAAATATATGTTTTTTGGCTTTATTATCAATAGATAGCATAAATTTTCATCAAGTTATTAGAAAATAATTTAAAAATACCTTGTTCAATACCCTTTTAAGCAAATAATCGGTGAAGTTACTATTGGCCTATTTCTATTTGGCCTACTGAAAATTTGAACTACTGCCAAATTTTGTTACTTTGTATTTCGACTATCGCCCAATTGACCTATCTGGAAATTTTCAAATCGCTAAATAAGCCTATTCGCACATACACCTACAGCACAATTGTCCCATTTACAAATTGAATTCCTAATTCATCTTATGTTTAATTTACCTTAATAATCGAATTGCTTCCAATAAGAGCTCATAAAGCAAATGACCCTCCAAAAATCAAAATTTTAGCAAGAGGTATTAAATTTTGAGGGTTTAAGTCGATAAGAAACATATTTTAAATGCTACCAGTGTGCCTGAATATCGCATAACTAAATTTATTTGAGCATAAAAATATAGTATTTATAAATGGTTTAAGTAGTAATTTAAAAAAAATCTATCATCCATCCTCGTTTATTTAATGACTATGTCCAAGTTAAACTGATATTTTAAAAACTCTATATGATTAAATATACCACAGGAATAAAAGATAAAAAAATTTCTGTATATCTTTATAATATTCGGGGTATATCCCCTTTCTCCCAAATATTTGAGAGGTGCTTAATCAGCTAATTTTATAAACTAAAGTGGTCGGAAAAAGTATTAAATAGCCAATATTGATCCTAAACTGCAATATTACATGAAGTTAATACCCATGGATAATTTATTTTTGGATTTATAGTGACTTTAATATATACCGCTATTATTATAAATGGAATTGAATCGTTATTGTAAATTTCTGGCAGTGTTTTATATTATTTTCCTTGTAACTTTATATATTATTATTTTTCTGATATTTTTCTTTGATTGAAGTTTGTATTTACAAATAAGACTATGATCATTTTTTTTTGTTAATTTAATTAGAATTATACGCGATTCCAAAGCTATTCTCTAATTCAAAACAAATTAATGAGTAGAAATATGCACCCGCAAATATTCCATTGAATCATTAGAGGATTCAAATATTATGGTAATTGAGGGTCATATATTTTGAATAAGGCCCCATAAATTCTACTAGTGTTTTCTAATATTTAATAGGGCTGTATCCTCATTTTTAAGTAAGAATATATATATTAATTCATAATTTTTGTAACTTGTTAATATATAATCATTGTATAATTGAGGACTTATTCTAATTGAAATAGAGTGTAATTAAGATACACGGGTGACATTCAAAATGTGTTTCTTAGTGACTGAAACCATCAAAATTTAATACCTTTTGCTAAATTTTTGATTTTTGGAGGATCATTTACTTTATGAGCTCTTATTGGAAGCAATTATATTATTAAGGTTAATTAAGCATACGATAAATTAGGAATTCAATTTGTAAATAGGCCAATTTTGCTGTAGGTGTATGTACAAATAGGTCAATTTAGCGATTTGAAAAAATTGCAGGTAGGTTGATTGGGAGATAGCAAAAATATAAAGTAGAAAAATTTGGAAGTAGGTCAAATTGTAAGGCGGTAAAAATAGTAGGTCAAATTTTCAGTAGGCAAAATGAAAACATTCCAATATTCCTGACACCAAATAATTACTTACTAAATTAGGAAGTATTAAAAAAATTGTATTGGACAATTCCGCAATACATAAAACTAAATTAACTGGATTAATTTATCTGCTAACGGAAGATAAAGTGTCTTAAAGATAAGATAAGAATTTATAATTTAGTGAAGACATTTGGTACTTTGTTTCAATATAAGAATTTATTAGTTTAGAAAGTAAACTAAGTCAAAGAAAAGTATTGTAAAAATATCCTGATGTTAAATTATCATGAAAATGTTTCACATTTTATACCATTTCCAGTCATGCTGTCTGAGTTATTCGAGTTGTTTCTATTTTAAATGCTTGTATTTGAAATGTGATATAATTATCACCAATGGAGGATTTTATTTATTAAATGTGTTTGTATTTCAATTTATTGTAGTAAATTGGAATGTTTATATTGAATGCATTATTTTGATGTATTTTATATTAATTGGAAGATTCTCCGCTCAGATTTATTTGTATTGACTATCATGTATGCATAAATAAGTATGATTTTATAATATTCAATGTGTTTATGGACTTTTTAATAAAAACACATCACAAGCTGGGAATATATTTTTCTCATCTAGACAATTATTGAAAATTTTGTCCGATTATTCTCCGCAACTTAATCTAACAGGGTGCTATTTTGGGCTTTTAAATCATATGATACCAACGCAATTCAGGACTTTGAATGAAATAAAGGCTCTTTTTTGGCTAATATCCAAATTAAACAAAATAAAATCATGTTTTTAAAATGTTTTTGGAAGTGATATAATTAAATATATTAATATACAGTTTATAAATCGAGAAAATTTATTTATTTTGGTATAAACGCGTTTAATTAAAAAGT
Organism: Smittium mucronatum; assembly: GCA_001953115.1. Classification (NCBI taxonomy): domain Eukaryota; kingdom Fungi; phylum Kickxellomycota; class Harpellomycetes; order Harpellales; family Legeriomycetaceae; genus Smittium; species Smittium mucronatum. The sequence continues at coordinate 3,595 of LSSL01002092.1, forward strand.
CCAGAATAATTTGAAAATTGGCGCCATTTTCAAATAAATGCAATTTCGTCAATTTAACTCGTTTTATTCAAGTTGGACCTAATTTCTCGATTTCACAAAAATTTTAACGAATGTGCTTTAATAATAACGGGAATAAGTTCTAAAAATTCATATTATTTTTTATTAATTCCTTAAATTACCAATCAAAAAAAAAATTCTGATTAAAATAAAGTTTTTATTATGAGACTCAATTTAATATATTCTGAAACTTAATATATATTACGCATTCTAAAAAATAAGACTATAAAAATAAAAATATAATTCAATTTTTCATTTGTGTTTACCTTGCATTTTTTCATTAAAAAAACATTAGAATTTTCAAGAAAAAATATAAATGCTGAAACTGTAAAATTGTTAAGCTGAAATATTTCTTAGTGACATTTTTCTGATATGGAGATTGATCAAATATACACATATATTATTTAAAATTTCATGTGTTTCTAAAGAGATACTCCATTTATTCCTAGCTGCTATCCAAAGTTGTAGTAAACTCCCATAATGATTTTCACAAGTAATTATAGTTGAAGCAATTTTTGAATCGCTATTATTTTTTTCTTGGGTTAAGATATTACCCTTTGTTAGAATTATTGCAGCAATGTATCTATTCATTCCCAAATAGCCTAAGTATGTGATTAAAGATAAAAGAAGAGGCTTATCGTGAACCATCTCCTGGGGGGATTTTTGTAGAAAGTTTTGATATATATTTATCCTATCCAAAAATATGTTAAAACCATGTTTAAAGCCATAATTTATTTAACCCATAAGGGTTACAAATCCACCAGGAAAATAGGAATACTCTTTTTTTATAAAGTAATTTTTATGCTTTTCGGAAAAAATACTTTTGAATCCCTAAAATTCCCAGAATATCTAGGCACCTCCTGTGCGAATGCATCTATTACTAATCCAGATTCCAGAAAATAATTTAAAGAAATTTCATGCTGAATCTGCTCATTTTTATTCGTGATAATTTAAAAAATATCCTTTAGATTTTTTTTTATTGCCCTTGTAATTCTTTCAATAATTCTTTGAGTAGAGGCAGCTTTAATACCAAAACTCAAACCAATAATTGATAATGTTTTATAATGTTTATTTTAGATAAAATAACAGACTGTATTTTTGTAATATATTTGAATTCTTCCCTCTAATTCTTCTCATTTTTACTAGATCGCCGCTAAGTGACAAGAAAAAAATAACCAAAATCTTGGTAGGAGAGATTTGTTTAGGTTATCAGGATCCCTTAACTTAAATTTTCTAAGCTTTTTTCATTATGTGATTCAGCCTCTATAGAATATTCAATGGGATTGCTTAAGCGAAGATAAACCTCATTATCTTAAGCTTGTTCCAGAAAATTTTGAAATTAATATCTCCCATCTTTATTTTCGATATTTACCAAGGGTGTTTCAAAGATATAAAAATAAAATCAGCAAAATTTTAAATATTTTTTCAATCGACTCTTTACTTTATAATCAAAATTTAACATAAATATTAAGTAAAATCGTGTAAGGAAAGAAGTAAAAAAAATTATTAATAATTTGCCCATGTAATTAAAAAAATGCATCATTTCTGTTACATGAAGTTTATAATGAAAAATATGACGCGAACCGATAAATATTTTGATATTTTGATGCAAATTTTGAGAAATTGAGAAATTAGGTTCAAATTTAAAAAACGAGTTAAATTGACGAAATTGCATTTATTTGAAAATGGCTCCAATTTCTTAGCGATTTTGGATTTTTCAATTAAATTTTTTATCCAAAAATAAATAAATTTTCTCAATTTATAAAACTGAATATTAATATATCCAATTATTATATCATTTCCCAAAACATTTGAAAAACATGATTTTATTTTGTTTGATTTGGATAATAGCCAAAAAAAGCCTTTATTTCATCCAAAGTCCCGAATTGCGTTGGTAAACTAATATATTAATTTATCAATAATACAAAAAATAATTTAAATTATGTGAAAATATGCTATTATGATTTTTCAATCATTAGAAAATGATTTCTCGATTTTTTTTTTAGCCATATGAGAGAATGGGTTGAATTAGAAAAATTTAAAAAAACTTTTATTTAGTGAGTTTTTAGAAAGTTTTATAACGATAAAATTTAATAGAAGCATTGAATTTTATAAGTTTAAAAATCATTTGACCATTTTTAGGATCAAAATTACATCGGAAAATTATTTTTAAATATCTATTTTTTTTTCTTAAAGTAAAAAAAATGAATAACATCGCTAAGTTTAAGCATAAATTTTATTGAGATTTATTTGCAACTAATTTATTTCTTTTTTTGTTGAAAAATATCCAAAAATATTACTAAATTTAAAAGATTGAAATTTTTGGTAGAAACCTTAATCATTGATTAGATAAAACGCTTAAAATTCTCAAAACACTTTTTTAAAATAGGTTTTCCAATAACTGTATAATAACATCACAAAAAAATATTTACTATACTTTTAAGTAGCTATTTTTTGGCCATTTAAAATAAATATTGTATGTATATAACTATAAGATACACCAAAAAAACTTAAGAGTAAACCCATGAAGTATAATAATAAATTATTTTGTTATTTTGAGCTCTTTATTGGGAAAAAATCTTATTTAAAAAGAAATATACATCCTGAAATGGAAAATCATAACTTTTTTTTTTAAAAAAAAATCGTTATAGTAGGAAATTGGCTTTAACGAAATGGGAAATTAGCTTTATTAAATTGGGATATTGGATTTATATAATTGGGACAAAGGCTTTATTTTTTGGAACAAAGGTTTCGTAAAAATGAGAAAACCAGTAATATAAGACTAAAAAATTAAAAAAGCTTTTCAAATAAAATTTTTTGCAAGTTAAAATCAATATTCAATCAATTATTTTTTTATTTTCTAACTCCTCGACTAATAACAGTTTCTCCAAATGTATAAATATCTGTAACTTTTATTGTAATTTGGATTTTAAATAGAATTATCATTAAAAAACTTCAAGGTCTGTTATCATTGAATGAATATATCTTTTGGTTATTTTTCAACCTCCAAGGCTTTTTTATCGTTTAAGAATTTTTTTTGATTTTTATTATTTTTTTTAAATTAGTAGAAATCAAGGAATCTTACTAAACTCTGTACATTTTTTAGCCATAATGGCTACATAAGTATATATTATCTTTGATATTTTTGTGAATAATCGAACTTGATACAAGTATTTTGTCAAGTAGCATTTTATTTACATTTTAAGTATAATCCAAAGAAAAAAAAACTCAAAAAATTCCAGATCTACAAATTTGCTTCTTCTGGGTTTTAAACGGTGTTGTTTTATGCGTATTTATTTTAATATCAATGATATTGGTTATAGAGTTTAAATGATATAACTCAAAGATAATTTTAATGTAATGCATCATATTAAACTGCTTAATTTATAATAATTTTGAAGAATGTCGATTAATTAAGCTTTAAAATGGCATTAAAATTTATACTGAGATTAAAAAATGTTTTTTGATGAAGGTATATATTTGGATTTTACCATAATTGATTAAAAAGGTTGTGCATAAATCCTTTAATTGTGCTCAAATAGTCGATTTTCAGAGCGATTTATTTTACAGATTTTGTAAGGGAATTCTTAGGTAATTTTCTATTTAAGAATAATAGTTCTATAAATTTTAATCATAGAGATAAAATATCATTTCTTAATTAATATATCTTATTTCTTAGCAATAAATTAAATAACCTGGTACTATAACCATATATTTAAACGCATTAAATTATAAAAATTTAAATAATGAAATTTAATTCACAATGCGTAAAATTTTAATTTCTTAACAATATCTTAATATTAAAAAATCAAATTTATCTAGAGATTATAATCACGATTTATTCTTAATTGAAAACTTTTTTTTATATTTTCCACAAATAAAGTTTTAACATTTATTAAAATTATATTATAATTCAAATTAAAATCCAAAAAATAATATTATTAAGCTATTCTATATTTCCCAGAATTATAGATTATAATGGAGATTAACTTTTTGAAATGATTTAACTGCTTTTAAAATTGAGGTTAAGTTTCCTGTCGCACAGTTTCTGGTAAAAAAAAACCAAAACATATATCTAAGATTTTCAATGTAAATATGAAGCCAAATTTAACTGAATTTAGACTGATACAGTCCAAGAAGTTTCACAGATATTCTACATTCTAGTTCATAGATTAAATTAATGTTTATATTTAATATAGGATCATAGTTGGTAAGAAGCAGAGATTAAACATATTTAATTTATTTCATCGCCAAGTAATAAAAAAATGTTATCAAATTTACAGAATTATAGATTACTTAGAATAAAATACATTTATTATAGTTAATTCGTATAATTTAGAGTTTATAATCCTCCCAGAAGGTTTTAAACCACATTTTAATAGATAATAAAGATCCCTAGTTTTCAATTCTTATTTAAAATTTTTCTCGGAATAAAATTTCTCCAATTTTTCGATCCACGACTCACCTGCGAATTTTAGATTCATTATTTTTTTTTTAGGTATTTGTGTTATTGGCTTCAAATTTTGAATTTGAATTTGAATTTTTTTTTTTTTAGCACATTTCATCTCCTGTAATTATTTATAATATCAGTCTACATGATATTAAAAAACCAGATTTTTGATTTTTTCAAATGATCGAATTGTAGTGTTTATCTCGAGTATTTTTTTTATTTAGGATTTTTTTTTATCCATTTTACTTTTAATTGTTTACATTATTGAATATTTAATGAATTAGGAAATTTATAGGAAATTTTTTTTAATTTATTGCTGGATTATTTTCTTTCCAATGAAGTATTTTTTCCATTAAATAGTTGGATAGGAATAATGCGAAGGTTTTCAACTCTAATATTTAATCTGATAATAATTTTATAAATAATTTTAAAGCAAACTAAGTTGAAATAAAAATTAATTTCGAAACTTTTATTATTGCTTTTGATGAATTCAGAAACACAAAATTTATTCTTCATTTATATGAAAAATAGGGGATTTTATAGTATTATAAATTATCTGGCTAAAGAGAATGATTAAAAAAGATAAATATAAAGATAAATAAACAAATGATCACTTTGATGTACAGTCATTTTAATACTCCAGATCATTATAAGTTTTTATTTATTCCAAATAAGAGAAATGAAATCGATCTGTTCCCCGAAAAAACCCCCACAGTAAAATTTTTATATGGTTTCATATTAATTAATAAATAATGTAGTTTTTCAATCCAAAATATTCTCATAACGAGTCTACAAAAAAAACCGCATCCTTCTAAAAAGTCATTTAAAAAAAGAAATAGGTTGAGGATACGATATTTTTCGTCTAATTTTTGTAGAAAAAAATACCATTAAGCTTTTTGAAGAAATAAATAGGTCATTATTTGGCCCATAATGAATAAAAAGTAAAATAAATAATTTTTTCATTACTATATTCTCAGTAATTTTACAGTAAAATCGCAAAACATAAATTTGAATTAATTAATATTTAAAACATAATATTCGGTCATAATTCTTCGTATTTAGTGGGAGGATTATAGTTCAATATATCTGTTTTTTTAGAGAATTCAATACTTAGAGTAATCTCAACAATTTTTTTGATAAATAAAAAGGATTTGTTAAACAGAAAATAATTAAAAATAATAAATTTATTCCAATTAATCTAAAAAACATTAAATTTGACTCTTTAGAAATATTTTTTAATTTCTAACCCCTAAAAGGGATTATTGTATCATTTTTTACATATTTTTACCAAGATCTATTCTTCCACAATAAAAAAACTCACTATTTATTAGATTTAATTTTATTTGATTATTTTTGGGAGAAAAAAAAAAGACGAAATTGGAAATTATCTAGAAGTATTAAATTTTTATTTCAGGCTACTATTTTAAAAAAATTTGATGACTCTTTTATCATCTAAAACCAGAATTTGAGGGGTTTTTTCTTGAGTATTCTTGCATGAATTGCAATGCTTATCCTTGAAGTTATTTATTTAATTAAAATTAAAATTTCTATCTTTAATTAACCCCGAAAATTTCCTCTAATTTTAAATTGAAGATATTCATTCTATTAAGAAAAACCTTAAATCTATTTTTTCAGTAAAATCTCATAATATACTTAGGATAATCCGTAGGTGTTAGTAGAAGGAAAAATAGAATTAGATAGACATTAAATTAAATAAAAGGCAATAATGTTTTTTCAAGAAGTTCATATTGATAAATATGTACTATTATGGTTCAATCAGTGATGGAAGATGAAATATTGGGGCTGAAAAACATATGAATTTCGAATTTCGAATTTCGTAACTTTTTTCAATCATTTCTCCAAAATTTTCTTATTTTTGAAAGATTGATAAAATTAGCTTGCGGGTCTTTTTTTTTTTACATTATATTTTCTTTAGCTCTTCATTGAAATAAGATTCATATTACACCAAAATGATTTATAATTTTTGAAATTTAAACATTTGAGAATTTTAAGACTCGTTTTTTTGCATATATTCTCCGATAATATTTCATTCGTTTTTCTAATAGTGCTAAAGGTGTGTAATTTTCTACATACTTCCAATAAAAGGTGTGGATTTTTAAATAGAGAAAAATTTACATATCACTTTAATGTGTAATTAAATTATAAATGTAAGGCTTAGAATATTTGATTTTTTTCTGGGAAATGATTTAGTTCTATTTTCAGAATATTTACCTAAGATAAACGATAATTAGTTCTAGTGATGATTACCCCTAATTTTTTTTTTGGAAAAATCCTAACTTTTTTTCTATATTTGAAATTGAAAGAAATAGATCGTTGGTGAGATTCTTACACCTATTTTTCAATAATTTTCTTACTATTTTTTTAGTTTAGCTATTTACATACTGTTTATCGATATTTTTTTAACTTAATTGGGTTATATTTTTCACCCGAGTTATTTATCCAACAACACAATTTTAAATCTCAGTTATAATTTAACTTATTTCAATTTTCTGGTATGAAGTTTATAAAAATTAAGCTCAAAAAAATTCTTAAAGAATATTTAATTTCAATCTAAAAAACTTCATTTTTTATAAAAATATTAAAATAATCGTTTGATTCATAATTACCAGCGCTTAGTCTCAGTTTTAAGGATTAAACAATTTTTCTTAATATTAAAATTTAGACCTTAAAATAATACAAATTACTAGAAAAAAAAGAGATTTAAACCATATAATTTTTTTTTGTAGAAAGCACAAATTTGACTTTCATAAATTTATCGATTTCCTTATTATAAAGGGAAAAATAAAAAGAAAATAAATCACTTGAATTTTAGAAAGATAAATTTTGATATAGCTGTAATATATTTATACGAGATATTTAGATAAAAAATTATTTGGGGGATGAAATTCCTGTAGTTTACTAAAATTTTATTTGGGAGTCGAATTGATTAAATAAAAGGAAAAAACTATTATTTTTTTATATAAGATTAAAATAAAGTGCTCTTCTTTAGTTTTATTTTTAATAGAGGGGAATGGAATTTTATGGATTTTTTTATCTTATTTTTTATCAAATTCTAAATAGAGAAGTTTTTGGATACATTATTTCTTTTTCCTTTTTTGATAATATTTTTCTGTGAAAATTTCATATTTTTCCCCATTTTTAATAATTTCATCGAGGGAATCAAAAGGTATATATGTACTCTTTAATAAGATTTATTGATTTATGATTAATGGTTTTTTAAATATAGTTTATTATTTGCTATTTTAAGCTAAATTGGTGATATTAAAGCCAAATGTAATATATTATAAAAAATTAAATCTCATAAAAAATAATATTGGTCTAAGAAATACATGTTTTCAGAAATCATTTGAGCTTTAAATATAATAAAAAATGATTATAATTTTTTTATTGAAAAATTTAACGACGAGAAAATAAAAAAATTAAGATTTAAACCCTTTCTTTAATAAACTTTTACATTTTTTAATAAATAATTTTATATAATTTTTTACCCTTACTATGTAAATAAAGAATAATTCAAGAAATATTTATAAATTCTCTGCTAAAAAAATTCATATTTTTTATTTTAAATCAATGGTAAAATGTATTTTTGTTAGCTATAACCTAAAAATATGTCATGGTAATATTTATTAAAGATGGAAGATACTGAATATAATAAACCCAAATAAATTTTTTTCAGTAAAATTACTTTATTTAAAAAGTGAAACTCGAATTTCTTATTTTAGTAAAATAAATAATATTAACTTCGAAAAAAATTATAAGCTAAAAATAAACATACAGGGTTTTTCATTGAAATGGATTCTTTTTTACAAACCAATATACAATTTTTTATGAAAAAATGGAACATTTTCTCACGATTGGGATTTTTTCATGTAGAAAATTTAATCATATTAACACAAAAATATAAATAAAAATCCGAAATTACTCACTAATCTTCAAAATCATGATTTAACTGAATTTTAAATCTTCAAAGTTTTTATTATTTTTGAAAATGTTCAAATCTGTTTTTTCCCACTAGATTAAACATAGCGATAAGGCGCATTTAATATAAAATCTTCGATCAATAAAGTATAAATATAAATATAAATATAAATATCCATAATATCTTATGAACCAAAAAAAAGGTTATTTATTAATTATTAAGATATTTGTTATGTAAAAAATCGACCCATAATAAACAAAAGTAGAATATTGTGCTATAGTTATCCGAGCATTACCACTTTATCTAAAGGTTATTTCGCCAAATACTCCTACTTAATTTTTACTTCACATAAATCCAGATTAGTATAATTGTTCTTTCACTTATTTGAAATTTGGTGGAATTCCCGTTTTTTACTCAGCCAAAACAATACATTCTTCTTTTCACTTAATTTATAATTGGATAACTAGCAATTTAAAATGCCTTTAAATTAATCAAACGAATAAATATGTCACTTTAATATTGATATATAGATTTTTTTACACAATGGCACATTTATTTAACCAAAATCACATAATTAGCATTATATTTTTGTTAATTTCCGAAAAAATAAAATAAATATAAATTATGAAATAAATGTAGATAAAAGATATTTTTTTAAAAATAAAAAAAATCAAATTTTTTCATTTTTCAATATAGCTAGATCTATATATAGATATAATGATTTAAAATGTGATTATAGTTTTTTTTCCGAAAAAATCTGATAGAAAATATCAATCTCTTGATTTGAGGTTTTTTTAAAGATTAAAGATTAAAAAAAACAAAATAAATTTTGATTTGAAAAAAAAAAGATTCATTTTTTTATTTTGGTGGGCAAAGGGGAGGGAAGGTATCAATAATAGAACCCACTGTTTGGCTAAAAATAAGAGAGAGATATGTGTGGTGTCCTCACTTTATTAATTCTATCATTAAGTGTCCTAATTTGGAATTATAGTTTGAGGACAAGTGCAAATGGTTGGGATTTAAGAGTAGTTTTTTCAGAAAGTAATGATATTCTAGAATATTTAATCGCGACCAAAAGACAAAAAAACCCAATTGGGTTGAGAAAAACTTCTTGATATATAAAATATAATCATAATTATTTATAATTAGATCATTATGTAAAAAGCCCATCAAGCTGTTTAGATATTTTTAATAGCATTTTTAACAAGGGATTACATAGTGGAGAAAATATGTTTTTCTTTATTACTGACTAATTTAATTTTCTTAATAAGAAACAATTTTTAGTTCCAGATCGTCATGTGTGGAGATAACACATGAGTCCCTTAAAAAAAACATATGATATAATTAATTTTAAAATCGCTTTTATTAAACCAAATTTATTATAATAAAAACTAAATAAATATGGGAAAATTATATGAAATAGGAAGTAGATATTAGAGCTAAAAAAAAAGTAGCTTATATCACCCGAAAGGTAAATTTTAATCATAGTGACTGAAGCTGCACAGTTTTTAATGGATTATTAGTGAATGAATTAACGCAGTTATTAATTAATGACTGAATAGTTTCTATTATTCTTAAAATTGAATGCATTAGACCCACAAAATAATATCTTGACATATCAAATTATCAAAAATTTAAAATAAATTTTATTTAATTTCCATTTAAAATCAAATTTAGTTAAGATTTTAACTTTTAATATTTTTTTATACAAACTATTTATTTGTAGAATGATAACATATTTCTTATCTAATTTTATATTTCTAATTTTGTTTCTAATTTGATTTTTTTTTTAAAAAATTTACTTATAAGTTTAATCTATTTCTTAAGAATTTATATTTCAGCTAATAAAATTCTGAAGCTTTAAACAGATTTCAGGGTTTTTAAGCAAGTATCTGATCTTTTAAACATTTTCTGATCTTTTTTAGTTTTTCTGATTTCTTATTTGTTTACCTTAGCTTTTATGTGAAAAATCTGATGTCTTTATTAAACCGTGTAGTATAATTTATATTTTTGGAAATCATTATAGATATGTAAAATATTATTCAGTAGTATTTAAAATTTCCAATTAAAAAAATAAAAAATATTTTGCATGGTTAAAAAAAGCTTATTGTTATTTAAAAAAAGAAGAAATCTTGTCTCTGCTGATTTTTTTCTAGAAAAATAAATAAAAAAGTCAATAATTCGTGTTATGCCACGGTAAAAAAGATTTTGATATTAATTTATTTTTAGCATAAAATTTATATCAATGTGAGAATTTTATTCTGATTAAAAACTAGCCTTTTTATAAGAAAGTCATTCGCCTTTTGATAAATGGTATATTAAATTTTTGGGTGCCATGAATAACGAATAAATACAACCTTATAGCATTTATCATGGTTATATTCATACAGATTGAAACGATATGTAAAAAAAACATTGTGCGATAATTGCTCTAGATTTCTTTGCTTTTAAGTGCTTTGGAAAAGAATCATATTTTTAGATTTGATTTTTAATTATTAAATTTAAATTCAAGCTTTATTGATATAAATTTAGATGAAGTTTCTATCAAATTAATCAATTCCCTTTTATTAAATTAAAAGATAAAAGCTCTTCTAATAATGTTAAATCATTTAAACTGAAGGTTTTAGTTATAATAAAATTAAGGATATATTTATGGAAGAGGTATATATGGGGTTATGAATTCTTTTTTTTAAATAATTAAGATATAGATCCAATTTTAGAAGCTATAATTACACGCCAAAATTTTCAATATTACGTATATCTCATACCTATATCATCGAAATTTCATTTATAAAGCATATTTTCTATTTTATCCGGTTAGCATAAATATTTCTAAAGAGTAGGTGTAATAAATATATAATTAAACCGCTTCATTGTTTTGAAAGTGTTAATATCTCTAAATTTTTTTTTTTAGCCTTTCCTCATTAAAAAACATGACTTTAGCTCCAAACCATTATTAATACCAAATTAAAATTCGAAAACTGTTACAATTTGTTTTTTTTGAAGTGAAATTACTAGTAATTATTTCTTGTAAAATAGGTTAGTTAAGAACGAAAGTTAAGCTAATAATTTTTATCTATAACATGTTGAGAAGATCCTTCATTAATTTTTTTTTTTTTTTGTGATATTATTGCATCATTTTTTCTTGCTCCATGTATAAAAATTAGAACTGAATTTAAAATAAGCCAATAAATTCAATCTTAGCTTTTTTCGCAGTTTTATTTATAATGTTGTCCATAAATGCAAATTATTTTAGACGATTTAATAAAGGCATTGGATTTTTCACATAAAAGCCCATGTAAACAAATAAAAAAAATGAAAAAACTACAAAAGATCAGAAAATGTTTAAAAGATCATATACTTGCTTAAAAAACCTCAAATCTGTTTAAAAAAACAGCAGTTTGTTATTTATCCCACGAAGAATAATGTTTACATTAAACTTAAACTTGCAATTTCTGGGTTTAATTTGTAGCAATTTTTTTGAGTAATCAGAATATTTTTTACGCTTATAATTAACTTATAAAAAAAGAGTTAATTACAAAAATTGTCAAAATTTTGAAAGTATTTACAAAAATAGTCAAATTTTCAAAATACTATCAACACTAGTCAAATTAATTAACGTGATTTCAAATCAACGAATAAAAGCTAGTTTTTTTTTTTGAGAAATATAAATAGGACAGTTTATAGGAGGAAAATTCATGACAAATTGTTATTTTTATTATCCATTGGCCCAAACTATAATGCTTAATAATTTCTCACTTTGTCCCTATTTTGCTCTAGAAAAAGAAAAGTTGCACCTATTTTGGGGCTAAAGTTTTGAATTATCATGTTTGAAGTATATCCGACTGTTTCTTTTCTTTAAAAAGCTAAAAATAATAGAGGTTTTTGAATTTTTTCATCAATTTATTAGATTTAAAACAGACTATTTAATGCTTTTCTAGTCATGCATTTCTTTCATTTCATAAACCTGAAGATTAATTCAACTATCGCATTTTTTTAACGTTTAAATCCAAAATATTCTTATTAAATAAAATATAAATGGGAAATCATTAAAAATAATTGAATTTTGTAATTATTTTTACTGTTTAATGTGTCTGAGGTCCTTAGTACGCTAAAAAACTTTCGCACATTTAAAAACAATGTATATAGAAATGATCTAGAAAATATATATATGCGTTTTAATAATGCAATATTAGCACGAATATGGTTATTCATCTTTTGTAAAATTATTATGTTTAAAAGAATATTTGTTATTTTAAAGTATTTTAATTTTTTTTTTTGTTAAACTCTGAGTACTGAGAAAAATTCATACTTTGAAATGCAATTTTGATAGCTTTAACTTTTTAAGTTATATTTGATATTTGATTTTAATATTAATCTTTTAAAGAACAACATATATACATAGTTATATATCAAAACTTGCAACATCAGTGATACATTTCAAGTTTAACAATATAAATACCCAATTTTATCATTAAATATACACTAGAGAATGGGGTTTCAAATATGGAAGATTTAAGAATGGTACATTTTTTCTTAGTTTAGAACGTTGAAATTAAGGCGATTGGGACTAGTTAATTATTGTTAAGTTCAAGAAGGTATTAGCTTTAAAAAATGAAGTGAAATAACCGGGAAAAGAACAAACACCATACATGTATGGTGTATTAGTGATTAGGAATAGTTTTTTGATAAAAGTGATTATCTTTTTAGAGATAAATTTAATTTTTTTCAAAATTGTCAGATGAAATTCAAATATGATACATCAAAGCTTTAGCCCCAAAATAGGCGCAGCTTTTCTTTTTCTAGAGCGAAATACGGACAATTTTTTTTTCTCGGAATGTTTATTTAAACAATATAAAAATAGTTTAAAACATATTTTAAAAAAAGTTTAAAAAAATGAAAAATTTTCAAAAAATATCTCATCCTAC
>LSSL01002093.1:0-52720 GCA_001953115.1 Smittium mucronatum
TATTAGTATGCTGCATGAGTTATTAATAGGTCTAATATCTATGGATCTATATTTCCAAATCATTTTATAATATGTATTGGAGGGTTATTATTTTTTTTATAAAATGCGTCGATTCTTTAAAAAAATCTCTTTGTTTTTGCGGAATTTTCTAAGATACTTTTTTTAGTTTTTATATTTAATAATAGCTTTAATATATGATTATGGACCTAAAAAGTAATATTAATCAGAAAAAAAAATTGTGTACATGTGTTTGGTTACCAAACGACTTATATAATAGATGTTTTGCTATAAAGAAAAACATGATTCGCATTAAGATATTATAAAAAGCAATAAATCGATTTAAATTACAATAGTGCAGCACTAAAAAAAATTAATGGGGATTTTTATCTATAAGTTTAAAGTAAAATATAATTGAAATATCTTGAAAGATATTTTATTTTATTTTATTTTATTTATTTATTTATTTACGTTCTTTTCAAAATCTCTATATTAAAATAACTAATTTAAAATCGATGAAAATTTAATGCCTATGATTAATGGCAATAAATCTCAAAAAGAAGCCCAACAGGTTTTTTTGTTGATCTTTTATACTCTATCACTCGTATTATCACTTCTCTCTAACACATATCATAAAAAAGACTAAAAGAATCATTTTTTTTCCCGATAAAACGATTTAATTTTATATTATGATAAAAAAATTAATTTAATAAAGCTTAAAAAATATTATGTATAAAAAAATAAAAGTAAAATGGATTAAAAACAAAAATTAAGGGTAGAATTGAAGAATTAATTTTAAAAATTGCTCAATCTGTTATAAATACCAAAATACATTATATTTTTAAATTTTCATGTAAAATTTATCCTGTTTAAAAAAAATGATAGAATCTCTTAAATTGCTGAATAAAATAAAATTAATGATAAAAATATTTCAACTAATAAAATAATATATAATCGATAGTTTTTTTTATAAAATAGACTAAAAAAAATTAAAATATACCATTTTGTATATTTTTATAAATCCAACAGACTAAGCTCACACACTAAAATCTACTGTTTTTTGATTTAAATTTTTCATAGTATACGTAAAAATATTCATCCAGTAAACAGAATTATGATTTTTCAGTATCTAAAATGAAAAATTCCAAAAATTGGTATTTTTTTTTTTTGAAAATTATTAGACAAATAAAATTTTACGCATATTGAATATATATCTTCATATTCCATTAAAGTTAAACATTATAAAGCTAAAATTAAAATTTTTAAATAAGAGAAAATATGATTAAAGTGTATTAGACGTATTTTTCCTTTATACAAAAATAACATGAGTACAATTTCTAATAAATTTATTGATAAAAAAAAATCTTGGAATTCCTAAAAAGATAAAAAAATAAAATTCTTATTAAAAGCTAAGTATGAGAATTTCGGTGATATAAAAAAGCGAATTTAGGGATGATTTTTTCAATTTTATTTAAAAAATATTTATCAAGTTAAATATGATTTATGTCCATAAATAAATAATCCAAAATATCAAATACTGAAACAACATAATTAGGATTAACTTATCTGATAATTTGACAAAAAATTAAAATCGATGAGTGTATTCTAAATAACCATAACGTGACTATTGACCTAAAATAACTTCATCTAACGACAAATTGACACAATTTTTTATCTAATTAAAATTTAATTATCTAAATAATTAGTCTAATTTTCATTATACGTAATTTCTAGTGTGTTTGGTAAGTTTTTCACATTCTTTTACTGGGTGTTTACAAACTGATAACGCTACCGTTATTATTAGATAATTTAGTCTTTGCTTTTTCCCCAATGCTTTATGCTACAGATTATACCTTCTTATCATATTATAATTTTTTATGAGTTTTTCACTGACGCAAAACACATAAATAGTCCCAATTTTTATTAGTTTTTTATTTACTTTATCTGAAAAGATTTTTTCTCGTTCTTTAGTCTTAGTTCTATATTTTTAAATAAATTTTATACCCCCTGTATATTTGAAGTAACACTTGGATATTTCTATTATGCTCTTCATATTTAAATAATTTTTATCTTACTCCTTCATTTATTGCTCTTGACAGTTTATCAGATCTTCTTAAGCCACCTGTTACTCTCATGTTTAAACAAACTTCAGAAAAAGCCTTTATAGTCCCATTACTATTATTATTAAAGACTGAAATGAATTACAGCTTATGTTCACTGCTCTGAGTGCACTCCAGATTCGTATTGATGCTCTTCCTACTGAATCAGCTTCTACTCAAAAAGTTGGAAAAATTTGTGAACCTCGCGTACCCGATCCTGAATACTTCAATGGCAGCTGCTAACACTTAAGAAACTTTATTTCTCAGAACAAACTGGTTATTGAAGATCAGCCTTAACTTTTCTCTTCTGTTCGCCAAAAAGTGATTTTTGATTGTATTTTTTTGCGTGGATTCACTTTTTCATGGCTACAACCTTACCTTGAATCTACTGTGCCAGTAAAAATGCTTGATAGCTTTAAAATTTTTGTTGAAGAATTCCATCTTGTGTTTAAAAATCCAAATCAAGTTGCTACTGCTGAACGATAGCTCCGTCGCCTCAAAAAAAATCTTACTTCCAACTATCCCTCTGACTTCCGCAGATTGTCTGCATAAAATCATGGAATGACTTTGCAATCTGCAGCCAGTACTACGAAGGTATTAAAGATGATTTCAAAGATATTTTTGCTTGATTTGATGGCCCCAAAAGCTTACCTGAACTAATTGACCTATCAATCAAAATTGATAACAGACTATTTGAACTTTTTGTAGAAAAATTTAATCGAAGTTGCCAATCCTTCGGCTACACACCTTTAGCTCAGCCGGCTACCAACGCCGACAAGAAAACATCACCACAGAACCAACTTATGAAAATTGAAGGTACTATTACCTGCCGCCCTGTAATCATATCTCAAGAGAGAAAGCTCCGCGGTGAATGAAAGATGTGCTTATGCTGTGGTAATGCTGACCATATCATTGCAAAATACCCTCATATCCCTCAGAGCCGCACTATCAACTCTTTTTCCGCTTCATATATTGGTACAAAAAATTTTTACAATCAAAACCAGGAAAACTCAAACAAAAAGTTCCAGTAAAGGGCGCTGACCTGAATTTATAATTCTTCACTACAAATTCCTGTATCTTTGAACCTGAACCATAACCTGAACCTGAACCTGAACCTGAACCTGAACCTGAACCTGAACCTGAACCTGAACCTGAACCTGAACCTGAACCTATTCCTATTCTGTTTTCCAAATGTGCTTTTAACTATGACTTATCTCTTGAAACTGTCTTATACCCCTTGTTCTGGAACATCTTCTTTGTATCTGTCTACCACACATAATGGTGAAAATTTAATAATCTCTGCTGGATTATATTTACGAAAATTTGCTTAAAAAAACATGCAATGATTTATTCTGGCACAAACAGTTCATTTATTTATTATAGCTTTATTTCAGACAACAACAACAAACTTATCAGAAAGCCTATTCCTGTTATGCTTCTTATAATTAATGTTTGTTCTATATCATCCGGTGCAGTTACACATTAAACTGAAACTGTATTAATAAAGAATAGTGATCACATTTAAGAAATAATTTTTGACGTGACAAAACTTGGCAAATATCCTATTATTCTTGGATTATATTGTCTAAATAAACATCATTCATCTATTAATTGTTCAAAGTACCAACTAAACTTTTTATCCGACCTTTTTAAAAATTATTGCACTTCTAAAAATTTTCTGAACCCTGTTTCAACTGAAACAGTTGACTTTTTTAATAAATCTGATCTTGATTAAAATAAAAATATATTTGCTATAATCCCAAACTTATTGATTCTGAACCCAATAATCCTAAAATTTCACACGAATCCAAGATTTTGAAGATGTATTCAACAGGAATTCATCATTCTTACTTATTCCATATCGTCCGTATGACCATAATATACCCTTACTTTCTGATACACATCCGAAATTTGGCCCCATTTACTCAATATCAGCACTTGAAATTACAGCGCTCCGTTTATACTAAAAGAAAACCTGAATAAAGGGTTTATCCGCCCTCCATCTTCTCTTGCTAGCGTGCTAATATTATTTTTTGAGAATAAAGATGGGTCCCTCCAACTATATGTTGATTACTGGGGCTTTAAAAAGGTCGCTATCAAAAATAGATACCCTCTCCCACTGATCAATGAAATATTTGATAGACTTCGATCCCCCAAGGTATTCTCCAAAATTGATCCAAGCGGCGCATACAACCTGATCCGAATTGCCAAAAACGTGGAAAGGAAAACCGCTTTCCACACTTGGCACGACCATTTTGAATACTTTATAATGCCTTTTATGCTATATGATGCGCCCTCGTCCTTCCAACATTTGATGAATGGCACTCTTTCTGATTTCCTCGACAAGTTTTCTGTTGCTTACCTAGATGATATGCTGTTTTTGTGTCCCACTCTAGAACAGCACGTATCCCATTTCCGAGAAGTATTATCTCGTCTTAAAACTTTTTCGTTATTTTCCAAACTCTAAAAGTGCTAATTTCACCAATCTAGCGTTGAATTTCTAGGATAAATAGTCTCATCCAGTGGCTACAAAATGAACCTCTCAAAGACTGAATTAGTCTACTCGTGACCCACGCCAACTTATATTAAGGAAATATATCCATTTTTGGGCTTTTCTAATTTTTATCGGCGCTCTATTCAGGGTTTTTCTTCTATTGGTCACCCATAACCAAATTCTTCTGTAAAGATATTAAGTGGGATTGATCCCCCGAGGCACAAAGCGCTATTGATATTCTGAAGAAAGAATTCACAGCTGGGTCTATTTTGAGCTATTTTGATCCTAGCAAGCCTGTTACTGTATAAACCGATGTCCCTAATTTTTCAATTGATGCGGTACTTTACCAACCTAAAAATAAATCTTATTACACCCCGTAGCATTATTTTCCCGTAGACTCCAGCCTACCAAAATGAACTACGAGATCTATAAAATGAAAATTTTAGCAATATTTGAAGCTTTTAAACAATGGAGAGCTTACTTGGAAGATTCACAGCATAAGATTACTGTTATCACTGATCACAAAAACTTGGAATATTTTCCGACTACTAAAATCTTGAACCACCTATAATTCCGCTGGTCTGAGCTTCTTGTAAACTACGACTTTTCCATAAAGTACACGCCTGGAGCTTTTAACTGTAAACCAAATTAACTCTTCCGACGCTCAGATTACTTCCCTGGAGAACGGGGTGACATTGTATTTAATTACGAACACACCTTATCGAAGCCTAAACAGCTTTTTTTTGCCACTCTAAAAAATCCAGAATCCTATTCTGCCCTCGAAAACTTAATTCGAAACTTCTATCACTCTTACCCGTATAATTGAATATTTTACCTTATCTGAAAAGCCCAAATCTGAAACCAGATATCCTAACTAAGAGGCTGCTTAGAAACCTTAACTTACAAAAAAAACCTTATTTTACATCAAGGTCCAGCTTAGTTTCCCGAAGACACCAATATAAAACTTAAAATTCTTAGAGAAAAACATGGCTCTCCTGTATTAGGCATTTTGGTCGTGCAAAAAATTTGGATCTCATAACTAGAAACTAATTTTGGCCCAAGATGCCTCCTTTATCTAAAAATAAATTAAAACCTGATATCAATGCAATCGGTGTAAACCTGTCCACCATAAGCCTTTTGGCCAACTTCAACCTCTAATTATATCCATTGGACCTTGGAAATATATTTCAATTTATATTATTTTAAGCCTTACAGCGTCTAATGGATACACTCTGTGCTTGCTATTGTTTACAATTTTACTAAAATTTCGCATTTTATTCCTACTTTAAACGAAGTCAACGACTCAGAAACTGCACAACTCTTCATATAAAATGTATACAGAAAACTTGGAGTTCCTGCTGATATAGTATCTATCCAAGGCTCTGTCTTTACTTCCAACTATCTTTCGGCCCTAATGAACCTATTAAAAGTAAAAAAAAACCTGTCTACTGCTCTCCACCCTCAGTCTGACGTCCAGACAGAATGTGTTAACCAAGTTTTGGAGCAATAACTACGATTAAACTGCTACTATTTCCAAGATAACTGGTACAGATTGATTCACCTTGAAAAATTTGCTTAAAATAATGCACAGAACTCAAAAAACAAGCTAAGCCCCTTTTATGAAAATACTAGAATTCAACCGTTGCATTACCTATCCAATTTTTAATTATAAACTACAAATCCCCCGTTGTTTCTAAGCCGAAATCAAATATTTCCCAGAATCACCAAGAATTGTCCCAAAATATTAAATCAGCTTCTGAAAACTATTCAAAAGCCTATAACAAAAAACGCCTACCAGATCCCAAATTTACTGATGGTTACAAAGTTTGGCTTCTTCGAAGATTTATTAAAACCACTCGCTCCAGTTCAAAGCTAGACTACAATAAAATCTGCCAGTTTAAAGTTCTCTAAAAGACTGGTACTCGAGCATAACATCTTGACTTACCAAAAAATATGAAAATACATCCTGTATTCCACGTTTCATTGCTTAAACCTGATCTCAGCAATAAAATTCCTGATCTTATCCAAGGACCACCACCTTCTGTCTCTTTGAAAATGAATGTGAATATGAAGTTGAAAATATAATAGACAGCCAAATAATTTGTAAAAAGCTTAAATAATTGGTCGTTTGGAAAGGCTACGACTGAAGTGCACGTACCTGGGAACCCCAAGAAAACTTGCCAAATGCATCTGATTTGGTAATCAGTTTTCTTTCAATTTATCCAAACAATTCTAGGCCGCGCAGAACGTGTAGTCCTAAAGGGAAACTACTGTAATAATTGGGCAATTTTACCTTGGTAATTAGTGCACGTTTACAAACTGATAACGCTACCTTCATGATTAGATATTTTTGCCTTTGCTTTTTTCCAAACGCTTATTGCTGAAGAATCTACATAATTAACATTTACTATGTTTTGTATGTGTTTTGCGTCAGTGTAAAACACATAAATAGTCACATTTTATCTTAGTTTTTTAGTTTCTTTATCTGAAAAAATTGTTTCCCGTTCTTTAGCCTTAATTTTATATTTTGAAATTAATTATATACCCGCTATATATTTGTAGTAACAATTGGAATACTGCTATTTTTCTTTTCTTGTTTAAATAATTTTTATCTTACTCCTTCCTATCTTGCTCTTGAAAATAACCAATTTTCAAATTTTTATTTATTTTACATATAAATTTATAGATTTATAATTATACAAACATAGAGATTGGATTGAAATAAAAACCACATATTTTTTTTTCTTTTTAATTTTGCATTATATTTACATATTCCCAATAATTTTTATGAAAATAATCACCCTCAATAAATTTATATTTTCGGCAAGAGTTGCAAATATTTATATTTTTACAAATTAATTTATTAATTTTTTAAAATTTTTTGTTAATTTATAATTAATTTGTTTTTTTTATATTAAATAAAAATTTATTTTAAATTTTTTGAGTCATATATCAAAAAAATAATAATATCTATAAAAAAGAATTTATTTATTTTTTAAATATCGAAAACTTTCGAATTTTCTAAATTGGTTGATCTTTATATTGATATAGTGACTTCATATTTTTAAGCTCTTTTACATTCTTTTTCTTTAAAATTATGTATTCATAGACATATACATCAGAAAAAAATATTATAAATATATTTAATCTATAAATTTTTATGATGAGATAATTTTCACAATTTTAAGGAGTTCCAAATTTTACTTATAAAAATTCATCTCCTGATTATAAAAACCGTAGATTTTAATTAATTTTTCTTTTTTATAAAATAAAAATTAGAAGAAGGGGCGCTTAATATTATTAAAAAATGATTTTTTTAACTAAAATTTACACAAAAAATTAATTTATATATTTATTTTGAATGAATAAACACCGTCACATTTTTTCTTATTAAAAAAATAATTTATTTATGGTTAGCTGATTATTTCGACTATAATTATTTTTACGACTGATTTAAAATAAAATCGACTAAAACGGGTCTAAAATATTATATTGAATTAGAATCGACTATTTTTAATTATTATATAAGTCAAATAGACTAAATTTCCAAATTAAAATCGATTAAAATTAATGTATAAAAAAATATTTTCATATAATTGGCCAAAATAAAAATTTTCAGTAATTAATTTTACAATTGGAGAATTACACATAAAATTATTCTAACTGTTGAAAGCTATTATTGATTGGTAAATTCAATAGAGCTTTCTTCAAATATAATTATGTGAATTTTTGTCAAAACATTATAAATTCGTTGAAAGTTTTAGAAATCATTATGAATCAATTTAGCTAAAAAAATATTGTAGGGATATATATTTCGCATGGGATAAACTAAGTTTTCTAACTATAAAAAAACACCAATCGAAATTCTTCTGGTATTATGAGTATAAGCAAACCAAACATTATTCATAGAGGTATTTGTATTTATATATTATTTAGTACTACAACTTCAATCAAAAAATAATTTCAACTAAACTATGTGTGATATTAAACTAGCCACCAAATTTCTGTGTGCTTTATGTTGTGTGATGTGTGAAACGATATGTCAGATGTGTATTATAATGTGTATAATTTAATTCTTTATGTATGCATACTGTGTGAAAATTTTGTTTTATGTTTATTATATTTTGTGTAATTTTCGTGTAATTTTATACTATATATACTGTGTTTAATAATGTAAGTATTGTATGTTATATTGGGTGTGAGTTGTTTTTGTGTAGCATAAAATTTGAGAAAAGCAATATATTGTTTTTAATATTTTTACGAGATTTTCAAGTATTATTTTATTTTGAGCTTCGAGTTTTACATTCTTATTTATATGTAATATGCAGTTTATGGTGAATTTAGTATATATGAGAATTTTATTGTACTTAGAGCTTTGTGCTTAATGAATTATTTTATCTGTTCTTCACTGTTTGCTTTATTCATGGTCAACTTTTATTAAAAAACAAGAACTTGCACTACTCAAAATATAAATGTTATTATTTTACGATTATAAATGTATTATTCATTTAGAATACACTCATCGACTTTGATTTTTAATCAAATTATCAGATAAGTTAATCCTAGTTATGATGTTTCAGTATTTAATATTTTGGATTATTTATTTATAGACATAAATAAATATTTAACTTGACAAATCTTTTTTAAATAAAATTGAAAGAAATCATCACTAAAAATCTTTTTTATATCACCGAAATTCTCATACTTAGCTTATAATAAGAATTTTATTTTTTTATCTTTTTAGGAATTCCAAGATTTTTTTTTATCAATAAATCTATTAGAAATTGTACTCATGTTATTTTTGTATAAACGAAAAATACGTCTAATACAATTTAATCATATTTTCTCTTATTTAACAATTTTAATTTTAGCTTTATAATTTTTAACTTTAATGGAACATGAAGATATATATTCAATATGATTAAAATTTTATTTGTCTAATAATTTTCAAAAAAAAAAATACCAATTTTTGGAATTTTTCATTTTAGATACTGAAAAATCATAATTCTGTTTACTGGATGAATATTTTTATGTATACTATGAAAAATTTAAATCAAAAAACAGTAGATTTTAGTGTGTGAGCTTAGTCTGTTGGATTTATAAAAATATACAAAATGGTATATTTTAATTTTTTTTAGTCTATTTTATAAAAAAAACTATCGATTATATATTATTTTATTAGTTGAAATATTTTTATCATTAATTTTATTTTATTCAGCAATTTAAGAGATTCTATCATTTTTTTTAAACAGGATAAATTTTACATGAAAATTTAAAAATATAATGTATTTTGGTATTTATAACAGATTGAGCAATTTTTAAAATTAATTCTTCAATTCTACCCTTAATTTTTGTTTTTAATCCATTTTACTTTTATTTTTTTATACATAATATTTTTTAAGCTTTATTAAATTAATTTTTTTATCATAATATAAAATTAAATCGTTTTATCGGGAAAAAAAATGATTCTTTTAGTCTTTTTTATGATATGTGTTAGAGAGAAGTAATAATATGAGTGATAGAGTATAAAAGATCAACAAAAAAACCTGTTGGGCTTCTTTTTGAGATTTATTGCCATTAATCATAGGCATTAAATTTTCATCGATTTTAAATTAGTTATTTTAATATAGAGATTTTGAAAAGAACGTAAATAAATAAATAAATAAAATAAAATAAAATAAAATATCTTTCAAGATATTTCAATTATATTTTACTTTAAACTTATAGATAAAAATCCCCATTAATTTTTTTTAGTGCTGCACTATTGTAATTTAAATCGATTTATTGCTTTTTATAATATCTTAATGCGAATCATGTTTTTCTTTATAGCAAAACATCTATTATATAAGTCGTTTGGTAACCAAACACATGTACACAATTTTTTTTTCTGATTAATATTACTTTTTAGGTCCATAATCATATATTAAAGCTATTATTAAATATAAAAACTAAAAAAAGTATCTTAGAAAATTCCGCAAAAACAAAGAGATTTTTTTAAAGAATCGACGCACTTTATAAAAAAAAAAATAACCCTCCAATACATATTATAAAATGATTTGGAAATATAGATCCATAGATATTAGACCTATTAATAACTCATGCAGCATACTAATAGCTATAATTTTATATTTATATGAGGCTCTTAAATATTTTGAACCGTTATTTTTCATGTTTAGTGGTAACAGGTAAAATTTTATTCAACCACTTTACAAATATATTTGTCATATAATCTTCATCATTTGACAAAAAATTTCTTAGATATGACAGTATTTTGTGAAAAGAAAGTTGTTTCGAATTTTCTACAAGAATAAAAAGTTTTTGCATTTATATTTGAAAGGTGAATGCTTAAAAAATATCCTAAATTTGGTAAAAGAAATCTTATTTAGCTTCTCTTTATTTAGAAACACCTAGAATCGTTATTTATTCAGAGCCATTTCAGAAAAAAGAAACTAGTAGACAAAAAAATTCAGAATTAAAATTTGGAAGGTTTTTTTATATATAGTTGACTTTAACACAAATAATTTATAGCGAATTAATAGACCTAATGATTGAAGAATTGAATCCTGGTGCTAATCTTAAAATCCTGTCGATATAAAGGTAGCCTTTTTTTACCTCACAATAGAAGGTATTTTATATATATAAGAAAGGTTTAAAAATAAGGAATTAAAAAGGAGAGATAACTATTAATTTTCAAATGAGAACGTGCTTTAAATATGTAATTATTGAAAATTAGTTTTAAAAAAAGTAAGCTCATTTCAAATAATTATATGTAACGATAATAAAATAATATATTAAATATCCCTTAGTATCACGTATATTTGACTCGGGTTTGAGGTGAACAAGATGTAAATTATAAGTTTATTGAATTTGTACTCAAAAGTGCTAATACTCTAAAAATATCGAAAATAAAATAACACAAAAAACATATGCATCCAATAAAAAGTCAATTTATTATCCAATAAAATTTTTGATTAAACAATTAGTGATCACTCCATGTAGATGGTTAAATTATCGTGAAAGATGAAAATTCCACTTAGGTGTTTAATCCGCGTACAACAGTTATATTAAAAGTATGACTAGAATTTGTTATATTTTGTTTTTTAGATTTGCAATTAAAGTTCAATAAGTATGATTATTATGAATATAACTTTCATAATAAAAAATTACAACTAGATATCATTTGATACACCTAGTTTTTTAAAAATAAAATATATTCAAAAAAATATGTAAAATAAAACCAGGTAAAATCAAATTATAAACCCGCCCAAACTAATATTAATTATAAGTATTTACTTTTTAAAGTTATGTAACGTATAATATAGTTTGATGATTTTGTTACTTTTTCAAATATATATTCAACGTAATTAATGACATTCAAATTTACACATGTTCTAAATATAAATTAATAATAATATTTTATCTAAGGTCTAAAGGCGATTTCAAAATATTTTTTTAAAAAAAAATCCTGGGACGTAAACAACTGATAAAATTTAATTATCTTTTACATGTTTTAATAAACTAAAATAAAAAAGAAAAGAAAAGTTAGAATAAAAATTTCAAACCCAGTTTAAAATTTTGCTAATAATGATTGTTTTCAACTCAAAAATGATATAATGTGAAATTTCGTAATTTTTTCGAAATTTCAATTTTTTTTCTTGCAATACATAACAGATGTAATATTTTGCTAATAATTCATCGACAGTAAAAATAAAACAGCCAAATGATATTTTATTATCAAAAAAGTTTATTTATTAAAAATATTATATAATTTAATAAATAATGTATAAAAACGTAAATAAGGTTCGAAGCATTAAAAGAATCTTTATTTTCTGCTTTGATTTTATAGGATATTTAGCCATAATATCTATGACTCAATTGCGCCAATTATTGATAAATTAATATACATTCACGCTATATTTATCTTAGTTTGATAAAAAAAAAATATAACACGACAAACTACACTAAATTTTACATTTTTTAAAGGAAAAACTATTAATTGAGTTTATTTTAAATTCCACTTTTACTTTTGTAACTTTTTAAGATTTTTTGTTTTATAAAGTTATACATATCAATAATAAATAAATTAACGTAATTTTGTCCAAAAATTAACAATAAATATACATAAAATCACAAAATCTACATATCAATTTGAAGCTTTCTTTTAAGTCAAATGGGTTTTGTGGTTAACACATAGTTAATAAATTAAACCCATTATTATGATTTTTAATTTTAATTTTAATTTTAATTTTAAACAATATACATATTCTTTGTGAGTACAAATTTTAAATTTTTTTGTTAAAAATCCAAATAAATACTGTTTATTTAGGAAAAAAAATTAAAATTTTCGCTAAAAACTTACTATTAGTTCAAATATTGCATGGATAAAACAAAAAAACATGCTACTCAGCACAACTGTAAAAAAATAGAGGCGGTTATTTAGATATTAGAATTATTTCAAAGATCGATAACGTCATTTTTTAAACAGTTCTCAATACTCACACTTAATTTGATTTGAAATTCGATTATGAATATATCTTTGGACCGATTTTCTTATTAACTTTGATTACCTTAAATACATAATCCTGAAATACCAGGAATATATTTTGAAAAACCAGATGAATTTATTTATTAAAACATCTAACAGATATTTGGAACCGGGGCTCATGGATAAACAGAATATATCACATTTAGCATTATTCTGACCCATTTATAAACAAATCATTTACAGCATTGAATATTAAACTTGAAAGGTAATGTTATGGTTAAATCTTTACAAACAATTTTTTTATGCATTGATATATAATTGGTTATATTATATATATTAAGTATAACTATTTTTTTGAAAGGAGAGTACTCAGGACTTGCTTCTAAACCATGTTTAGATATTTTTTTCTATTATTATAAATCGATGCTATTAAAGAATATCAATGTTAGTGATTTTTAATTAATGGCTTTATTTAACTTTGAAATATCGGTCATTCAAGATCAAATTTAATAAAAAAGTTTATTATGCAAGAAAATACAGTACACAAAAATGTAGCTATCCTGTATTAAAAAAGCCATCAGTATGTAAAGATTATTTTTACTTTTGTATCAGTTTAAATTAAGCAAAAAAAATAAAAACAGGGAAATCAAAAATAAATATATTTAGTTCTTTTTATTTAGCCTCATAATATATTACTAATTTTAGATGAGAAAAAAAACAGGCTTTGCAAGAATAAACTAAGCCATTAATCTTGACGCCATGGTTGATATCTTTATTTAAAAGCAATGCAGAAAAACTATCGTAATACCCCCACAACTAATATTCAATAGGTTTTTAAATCAATCAATTCCTATTATGGTTATTTATATTGTTATATTTTACTTTTCTGTATTTTTATATGACGGGGATTTACAGAAAAAAACATCATGTTTTTCCCTAATAGAATAACATGATGGTCTTAAAATGGAAACATACAGGCTAGTTATGCGTAATAACTGGATTTGTGTTTTCTTATGCGCTCATATTCTAGTATTTTCGCATAATCAAATCTAATATTATTGAACTCTAAAAAATGACTAATGTAAAAGAAAAACAATAAAATTTAGCCAATAAAATAAAACAATACGAATATGTCCCAAAAAAGGCTAATTTTCTTCAAAGTCCGCTCCGGGGTTTTAAATTACTTAGCCATTTTTTATAATTAAAGAGTGTAACTTAAAAAAACCCGTTGGGGCTGGTGAATTCCAAGTTTCAGCAACCAATCTGCCCCCCCCCCCAAAAAAAGCTCCGCCAAAACAATCAGCCAAATCTTTAATTTTTGGATCTGAGAAATTAAATTGGCATATAAACCTTCCGAAAAAATGTATTCCTTGGATGTATAAATAGTTCAAGCTTTCTATTCAAGAATTTCAACAAACTGATATCATAATATTTCCCAAAAATATAATTTCATAATTTTGAATTCAAATTATCAAAAGCTTAATAAAAATAGCCATGAGATTTAACTATGCACTAATAATCATGCCTTTTATATCTTGTTTCGGTGGAGAGATATATCACAAAAACATTGACAGTAATCGTCAAATTACAAAACTTGAGGGGAAAATAAACCATAGTTCAAACTCATTTCCACAAATGAAGCAGCAGGGATCTAGATTGGTAGAAAAAGTTTGTAAGGGTGGTAGAAGCTATGATTTATTATTTAAAAATGGTCGATCTGTTAAAAGAGTGTCTGATGAATTGGGTACTAATCACATAAACCGACCTAGAATAGATAAATATCCAACTTGGGGAAGGAAATGTGCAAAGGAGGCAATAAAAGATACCAAATATTTTAAAAAAAAGATAACGCCCTTAGGAATTAAAAGAAAGACAAAATTAAGGGCGTCAAATTTAGAAGAAAAAAAAATCATCACAAAAATAAGTAAGTCTTCCAGCTCGGATTCAAAGAACGTCAAAATAAAAAAGTGTAATGGAATAACCAAAAATGAAAGTGCTGTGGGTTATATTTTTGGAAATAAAGAGTATTATAATATTTGCAAAAAGCCAAAAGTAATGAAAAAATGCGATAAAAAGATACTACTAACTAAAAATATACAACCAACCGACTTTATTTCAAAAACGGATTATTCTTGCAAAAAAAATTACCTAAAAGTTGGAAAAAAAATATCTAAGCTATTTCTGAATGAACAAAAACGCTCTAAAAAAGATGAAGAAATGGTTTCAAATGCTATTCATGGGTCTCATTTAGGTATTCCAATGTGCTCATCACTATTAAATGTGAGTGTAAATGCCAGTGGGAAAATCTCGGAAATCAGCCAGGATAATGATCAGAATGAAAAGGGATTGCCATTAAAATTGAATGCGTATTCCAGCCACTTTGATGATTCTGCAAAAAACGTAAAACATAAAATTTGCAGTTGTGGCTATAAAAGCGATTTTAATATGATTTCTAGAAACATAAGTGATCAAAAATTACTCTCGAGTAATACTAATAAGGATGTGATTTTGATAAAAAATCACAAAGAGGGCTTCTGCTTACCGAAGTTCAATGGCCAAGGTTATTATAAGAAAAACGTAAATTTCAAAGATAATACCAATTTAGAAGAAATGGGCTTTCTTTACAAGGTTCAAAATGATGGGATTTTTTACAAAACCTCCGAAAAAAAAGTTGAATTACGTCAAGAAAAAAATTTATGTGCAACAAAAAATATATATTCTAGCGCGATAAAAACCAATTTGTTTTTGCAGACTTCGCCAACTTATACCATTTCTAGAGCACCACTTCCAAAAAGCTACCAGTTTCGCCATAACTATAATGGCTACAGTATTGGAAGTTTTAATCAAGAGATTTCTTTGGATTATGGATTTGATAAAGATTACATCGAAAAAAATATTTTAAAAAAACAACATATCGATTCTAATTATAAAAACCCTGACTTAATAATGCAGGATAGAGATGGAAATATTCCTATTACTGAGGACTCAACTAACTCATGGGGATACTATAAAGTGAAATTTCCCACAGAGTCACGTGATTTTAGGAATAATCAAATATTTGAAATGCTGAAAAATGAAAAGCAGTATTCAAGCGAATTGGATGACTACGCCACTAAGGATTCGGTTAATTTAAATTATATGATAGTTCTAGAGCGTAGCGCAAATTTCGAAAGTGTTGGGCGCTATTTTATAACAAATCAGCCTAAAGGTAAAATATTTAAATTACACTTTTGAGAAAATTTCGATTTTGGAAACATGTTTATATTTATATTAATATTAATATATAGACGATATTACCCCCACTACACATACAACAATCGAATACGAAACAGAAACTAGGACAGAAGCTTACATACCAATGAGCAGCCATTACAAAATGGGTGATTCAACTTTAGATAAACACTATGAAAAATATATACACTATCAGCCAGACAAATTTACTGAAAAATCAAATCGTCTATATTTAAATAAGATGGAAGCATCAAAATATAAAGATTTTGAATATTCTGATTCGGAATTACTCACGCATAAGATTAATAATTCAAAATACACTACTTTTTATAGAAAAAAATCGACTGTACTCCCTCAACAGACTTTTGCTAGTATTTTTTCCTCAATTAGCTTAAAAAGACATCAAATTAATTCAATCACTGAAACAACTAAAAAGATATCTAAAACATCTAGCCTCACGAGTAGCTATGAGATGGATAAATACTATTCATCAGTTTCTTTAAAAGGAGTGATATCAAATAAATCAACTGCGAAAACAGATAACCTTACAAAAAAATATAGCCGTACCAAAAAACATAAATATGATTACTTGACTGATTCGGCTAAAAGTGGGTATTCTTTACCTTTAGACGCTGAATTTATAAATTTTATTGAAACTGATAGCCAAAAGATTTATAGGAGCTACAAAGAAAACTATAAAGACTTGCATGTAACTATAGAAGAAAATTATCTCGGGCATAAGACGGATGAATATTTCTTTGATGAGAATTCATCTATGTTAAATGGCGAATTTTTTATTGGAGATTTTCAACAAGAAGGGATTATCAGTAATTCTTTTAATTTTGGGCATGAAAAACAACCTAGTACCAAATCATATGAAGATGTCAACAAAATAGAAGATCCTTTTTCAATTAAAACAGAATACATTCAGAAAGATACACATAGCTCCCACACCGAAACGTATTATGAAAATAGTGTTAAAAAAACCCCTTTAAAAAAGGTTATTAATTCTAATGGGATTTTAAATGAAAACTCGGGAATAAAAAAAAAGCTTTATACATGGGATTCCATTGGGATTCCGGTGGTAAATAAAATAATAGCCGATGATTTCCAAATTAATGATGGCGCAGAATCTTTAAAGTATGGGGGGATTGATGCTTATAAAAGAAAAAATCCCGTAAAAATATACTCTACAGACGATGGCTATAAAATAGAATCGAAGGAAAGGGTGATAGAACAAATCAAACCTCTTGATAACTATAAAATTCTAGGCGTAAAATCGAAAGATTTGAACAAGAAGAAGGATATTCACCATAAACTTGAATCTTCAAAGTCCAATGGCAAGTCAAAGAACCTTAAATCCTCTACCAAACCGAATGAAGTTATTTACAAAAAGACCAATAGTCTTAAAATATCATCCCCAAACCAAAGTTCAAATGATGCATCAAAAATAGAAAAATCTGTGGAGTTCAAAAAATCAAATAAAGATATTTACAAAAACCAGAACCCGAAAAAGAAAGTTGTAAACATTAATTACCTGGGTTTAAAAAATGCTAATAGTAAAAAAAATGAAAATGAAAATAATAAAAACTCATCACTTCAAGATAAAAGCAAATTTTACTCAGTCTTACCCTTAAATAAAATCATAGAGCAGAAAGCAGGCACCAAAAAATTGGAACTTACAGCCGGAAAAAATACTCAGAGTGTTAACCAAAAATTAAGATTAAATAAAGAAAATACTGAAATTCTATCGAAAAATCAAGTAACGAGTATGGATAAATACAAATATGGTCTAAACCCCGCAGAAAATGACATAAAAACACAAAAAGAACTGACCGTATCTAGTAATATACAGCCGGTATATAGATATGAAAACGAAATGAGACTCAAAAACAGTAGCAAAAATTTGTACAATCAAAGTATAAAAAGTGGAACTAGTGATATAAAAAGTTTTAATAAAGCGGGTGAAAAGAATGACAGTCGATTTAAAACTGATGATCTTGTGGTGAGTGTTTCTGACACTAATGATGATAGAATTGTCGTCGCAGAAGATGAAAAGATAGAACGTCTGGACAAAAGTGGCAGCATGATTGACACAAAAAATATCGCCTCAAATAATGGTTCGACCGAATCGATAAAGGCTATAAAAAATAAGAAAAATCCAGAAAATCCCATCTTAATCAGTGAAAACTCAACAGAGTACTACGCAAACGAAAATTTTGAAACACTTTATAAAAATGGAGGGTTTCCAGAGAATGTTTACACTTTTAGAGAAACGAAAGTTCCTACCAATACCAAATACGGAAACTTTTCTGTGAGTTTCAAATCAGATGTTGATTCTAGGAAAAAAATACAAGATCAAACCTACACTGTTTTAGATCCCTTGTATTATTCGAACTTTATAAATGAGTCTCAAAAAAATGACTTTGTTGGGAACTCTTTTAAAGGTGTTGATACTGATGGTGATCCCGTACGATATAAAAAAGAAATAAAAAATAAAAATAACCCCCCAAATGTCTTAATTCAAGAACATCCTACCCAGTACGAATCTGCTGGGAAGAAATACAGTAGTAATATTTTTCGAGAAAAGTATATTCCGGTACACAATTCTCAAGGAATGTTTTCTGTAAATTTTAAAGCAAGTTCAACTCCTGATAATGAAAAAGATATTGCAAGCTCTAAAATAGTTAATGGCTTCAAATTCTCAGATCCAAAGAAGACTCTACAAGACTCCATCATAAATGAAAATAGCATGACTTTAAAACCAAATCTAATGAACTACGATCCCAATGTCATTAAGGGTTCTAAAATTGTAACTCCTGGAGAGAAAAAAATTCTAAGCTATAATATAGGCGATAAATTTCTAAATGCAAAACAGGAATCCCCTAAAATAAACGGGCATCCAATTGTAGACAGCTACAGGCCCTATCCAAAAGAAACGCATTTAAGCTTATTTAGATTACCTTTCGAGGGAAATCCCAGAGAAAAAATAGAAGACGTAGAAAACCATCCCAAAAAAGTCGGATTAAATGAATCCTTATATTTTGTGGATAACGGAATAGATAGAATTCATAGACATCATTCGCCTTCTGGACTATTAGATCCAAAATTGAAAGAAAGTTCTTTCTTTAACAATAGTTCTAAGAAAGCCCTTAATAATCTGGATTCTAACCAAGAACATTTAGGACTAAAAAGTGATAATTATATGTCCAGGAACCATTTGAATGGTTTAAATGAGAGGCCCCACTCCAAAAATATTCATAGAAATCTATTAGGAGTATTTGATCATGAAACTCGCTTGCCTAAATTTACCCCTGGGAACATTAAAAACAAATCAAAAACATTTAGATACTTAAGCAATTCTCAAGAAATGGACATAGACTCTGATCATGGCCGTAGCCTAAAATCAAATGAAAAAAAAAGAACGGGTATGGATGGGAATCTTGAAAATAATATACAAAAAAATAGAAAATCCCACCTAAAACTAGACAAATTATCGATCAAAGATTACCCAACTGTATACTCAACCAATGATCAAAGCCCATCATTTGTTATAAAAAATAAACCAGGCTACAGTTCATATAATTCACGAGAAAAAAATGTGAATATAAAAAAAAACGGAATAGATTTTCGCATTAGCTTTAAACCTGGTGAGCAAATCGTAACATAAAATCGCGATTATAAATTGCAAATCAGTTTAATCTTACTCCTTGAAAAAAAAAAAAAAGGAGTTAACGCCAAATGTAAATAAATATTTACAGATAAAATACCTGTAGATTTTATATTTTTAACTCTATTCTATTATATTATATTAGCTGTATAAAAAATTAATGTATAATATTCAAAATAAATTATATAATAACTCTTTTCTGATTTAATTTTTCCAATATTTCTTAAAATAAATCTAAGTAAAATCAGACTTTCAAAAAAATTAAAATTTATATTTTAAAAACAATATCAATAAATATTAGTATTCTATCTCACAGTAAAACAAGAAACATCATTTATTGAAATAAAAATTTTATATTAAAAAAAGTATTTCGAAATATTTTAATACAAGTAAGATTTATTTTTAAAATAAAATAATCTTATCAACAGAACGTCTATTGGTCATATTATTTATGTGATATCGCTTTAGGCATATTCTGAAGGATTTAAAAAAAAATAGTTTAAATGAAAAAAAAAAATGTGTTCTTTTACAAGAAACTCCTTAAATAAAATTTTTGTGAATCCCTAGCTATCAAAAAAAAGCTAGATACGCCCCAGTTTTTTAAGATCAATTTATAAATATTTTTTATTTATTGATTACTTTTTGCTGAAAATCTTATGTTCAAATAAAATAACTTATATTGAAAAAATATTTCTCTTAGAACTAATAAAATTGAATTAATTCATATATAAATAAATTGGTAAGTTCTATCCTAATTAAATCAATTAATTTTTTGATATCGTTTATAATCATCTAGTTTAATTTATATATATATCCGTATCAATTCAATATAAATGTTCAAAAAATCAATTTAAACTATGTCCTTCCTCTAATAAATAGCAGTTAAATTTACGAAATCATCTTCAAAAAATATATATTATCTTATTTTTTTATTTTTTACTATATTTTTATTGTTAAATGGATGCTATTCGACTCTTTTAATTTTTCGAGAAAAAAATCAAAATATTTCAGTATTTTTCTCAGATAATAAAAAAAAATTGGGCCCTGAAAACATTTTTTATACCTGTGAATTATTTATCCTATCAATTAATTATTCTTTTCTTATCTAGAAAAAAGTAAAATAATATTAACTTTTTTACAATATTTAAATTTTTTGCAATATTAAATATCATATTTGATATTTAACAAGGGCGATTAATTTTAATTTTTCAATTTTAAACATTTTTTTATTATTATTTTTAATATTTTTGGCTCAAATTATATTTACACCTTTTCACATCTATTAAAATAATTGTACAAACAATTAAAAATAAAATGTAACAAGTGATGTTCTAATGAATTCAAGAATAGTGAAAATTGTTTCGTTTCTAGTATAGCCTAACTGTATTTAGTTCAATAGAATACAAGAATAGTGAAAATTGGTTCTTAAATAGCGAATTTAATTTGAAAACTGATTTAACATATTTGGTAAAATTACATCTAAATTTGAAGGTATATAAATCATTAAATTTCCAAGAAATTTATCATAATTTATTCAGAAGAAATTGATTACTAGCTATGGAAAATTATTTTACGGTCTCAATACTTTAAGATTTTGAAAAAAGTTTGGTTAAAATTAAGTTCACTCATAAATAAGTTTCTAAAAAAGTATATCCGGACAACCTTCTTTAATAATATATAACAATATACTTTCAGCCCTTTTATCATAAATCTAAATTCACTTATTAATTTAGTGAAATATCTCTATATATCTATGAAAAGTTATCTTTAAAACGTTTTTATTATTTTTCAAGTATATAGATGATTCTTAAGAGTACCAGCTTCTCTTTATATGAAACGGTTTTATATTTTTTACTTTAAAATATAATATTTATTAATTAGTCCAAATTTAAACCTAAAATAGTTGTTTTACTAAATATTTGTAAAAACATATTAATGTATATGAAATCGCATTTATTTTAATTAAAATTAATGGGACGTTTTTTACTTAAAATCTCCGCTGTAAATAAAATCTGCAGTACTTTTATTGAACCAATTTGGAGATTTTTGATAATAAATTACTGTTAAACTTTTTTTGAAATTTTATGATCAGTATGAGTTCAAATTTATACCTAATTTTACTAAATCTATTAAATCATGTTTCAAATTAAATTCTCTATTTAAGAACCAACTTTCACTATTCTTGTATTCTATTGCACTACATCTAATCAAGTTTTATTGACACTTTGATTGATTGTACTGCTATCATAATCTGCCGCAAATATGTGCACTATACTCTGGCTTCCAAATTATTTTATACCATTTCTAACTCAGATTCAAAAAATGTAAAAATGGTTTGGGAAAAAGCAAAACCAAATATAAAATAAGATAAAATAATTCGGTGAAAAGAAATATCAATTTTTATAAAAGAAGATTTGAATTCAAAGAAATTAACTTCGATTTGGGAAAGATTAAAAAAATTGTTTTAAGTTCACATTTAATGTGGATATCTTAGAATTATATTTCGAATTTTTTTTAAAATATTGTTGTTAAATAATTTTAATTAAGTTTAATTTCCGTATTTACCTAAATATCCATATTTCTCAAATTTTATAAGCTTTAATATGTAGTATAAAATCCTCAAGAATTCATTTGAAATAGGTTTATTTTTATAATATTTAGATCAACCAGTTCTTAAAAACTAAAAAATAGTAAAAAATTTATTTAAAAACGATATGTGGTAATAAGATAATTTTATAAACTTTTTAATAACATTCAGCTAATTATTGATGATATCATGTTCTTTTTCCGAACTAATATGTATAATTTTTTAAAGCAGAAAAATGGGGTATTCAATATGGAATCGAAAATAATACGGATTACTAAATTGGGTAAGGGGAAAGTGAAAAAAATTGATTAAGTTTGTGTTTTAGTTTGATATATCTATAATATGGTTCCATAATGTTTAAGTGAATTATGTTTCATAATTTTCGACTCTTAATATTTATTCGGATAAAAATTTCACAATATTCTTAATATTGAAACCTTTCATATTAAACTACCTAATTATTCGAGAATAAACTCACCGTTATCCATTAATAGTATGGAATGAATATCACTCAGTGTCGATATAAATCAAAAATATCCGCCATAATACATTTCTAATAATTTTGGTAATAACAATTCTTTGATTTTTATATATTATATATACTAAATGTCATAATATTATCATGATACGGCTATAATTGAGGGTAAAATATAGTCTAGTATATAATTTTTTATTTAGATGATATTTTTTTATATTTTTGAAAGCTGATTCTCTATACCAGTTGGACTGGTACAAATTCTTGCTTCGAAACTTTTTCTGTGCAGCCAAAGATGAGTCGACGCAAAGTTTAACATTACTAGATTAATCATCTCCCTCACCCAGCAGAGATCATAGGTCAGGTATTTTTTCCCTTACTCCACCTATCTACACTTCACCCAATGTTCCCTATACTGACATCACTAAGTGTTTTTAGGGCCCCCACGGTAGGAATAATATGCGAGAACCTTGCTAGGGGGTTTTGACTGGAACTATACAAAAAAATATGCAAGATCTCCCATAACTGGTTCCCCCGACAAGTTTTCCAATGGGTCTAAGTCATTTCTTAACGCAGGCACTTCAATATAGAAGGATGCCAAAGCATCACGATCTCTATCTCCCACCACCTTTCACCAAGCATCAACCTTCACGGAATTTTCTTAAGGATAAGCACCGGAACCGACCAACTCATGGTTGCTCATAACCATGATCATAGCACTATATAATCTAATGCCTTAAATAAGCGATAAAATAAAATAGCTATATTACTAAAAAGTATCAATGGGTAATGATCCCATTCCATGAAAGTACTAAAAGAATATCTAAAATTAACTTAATGAACACTTGTAAAAAAAACTAATAATAATAAAATAATTTTATTCAAAACTAAACGAAAAAAAAAAAAAACTAACTAGACTATTCTAATAAACTATAAAGTGACTAAAACAGTCCTCAAGCGTGCTAAGACCTTCAGACCATAATGAGGTAATAGCTTCAATTAGGAAGAAAATGCGTGTCCTACCACTTTAATATCATTTTTTCTGTTGGAAGAGGTAATTATAAAACATCATCCCAAATTGGATTTACTTTTTTTAGATTGAAATAATATATTCTTAAAATTTATATTACTTTTAGACTAATCATTTCGCTTATTTTATAATTGGTTTATTTTTTTCCAAATCATTTTTAAAATCTTTTAAACAATGCGATCTTTTTTTAGAGTTGGGTAGGAAAATGTGTAGTTTTCAGTTTAAATTTAATAAAAAAAAGTATAATAGATTACTTTTTCTTTTCTTGAAATTCTAATAACTTTATAAGTAGAAACTATAATTTTTTCTGTTCTATTTATAATTTCTATTAGCAACATGTTTGGGTTAAATATTAATTGATCATTTTTTTCTATGTTTATCTATTTTTTTATCAGCTACGCTTTTTTTCGCGACCGGAATTGATAATAACCTGAATAAATTGCTAAAATCAAGATTTTATTAAATGAATTTCTTTCTTAAATCGTAAGTTTTTTCTAAATAAACATGATATATTCATGAGATTTTTTAGGATATTAGTTTAAATTTCAGATTTATCCTGAATTATAAGGGTTTGAAATCTTTAAATTTTTATTATTGTTCGAAATTGATTATTTAAAAAAATTAATTTTCTGCATTTTAAACATGATTTATGCTTTAATTTTAATACTTTGGAATTTTAGTTTTTTTAATTTAATTTTATAATTTTGTTCATGATCCGATATTAAATATTCTTATAAGTACCAGATCTTTTTTTTCCTTCAGATTAACTTATAATTTTTATCTCTAAAACATCTCAGTTCCTTTCAAAAACGTCATAAAAAAGGCATTATTGGGTTTTAATCCTTTTATAAATTGTTTTTTTAAACTAAATCCTATGAAGATTATTAAATTATCTCCATTCTGGTATAATATTTTTATTGTATCCATTTTTCGAATCTTAAACATACGAAAAATAATTTTTTTAAATATTTAAAAAGCACATTAAAATAGATTCGGCATCAGAAAATAAAGATTTTTCTCGGTTTTTATTTCTTTCAATAAATATAACAATTTTATCATCAGATTAAATTTTTATATACTTCATAGATAGTTCTATAAAAAATCATGGATTATTTTAGCTATTATAATTTTTTATCATAAATTAGATTATTTTAAAGCTTTATTTCTAAAACTTTCAAATTTTCAAATGAAAAATGTTATAAATTATCTTGAATCAAATTTTAACAAATCTTCTATAAAAAATTTTCGAAAATAAATTTCTTATTTTTTTTAGGGCATTTATATAATCAAAAATTAAGTAAAAATTAATTTTCAAAGAAGTTCTGATTTAAATCAAACATTTTCAATGCATATAAATCTATTGATAATAATTAATTTCTAAAAAAAAATTACATATATTTGATAATAACAATATGAAAACCTCCATTTTCGTTTATTTTACTTAACTATATTACAAATTTTGAAAAAATGAATTTTTGATTCTATTGAACCAATATTAACGGGTTTCGGGACTATTCCCTGTTAACATTTGAACTA
This sequence comes from Smittium mucronatum, assembly GCA_001953115.1. NCBI lineage: Eukaryota > Fungi > Kickxellomycota > Harpellomycetes > Harpellales > Legeriomycetaceae > Smittium > Smittium mucronatum. Next base: position 25,605 of record LSSL01002093.1, read on the forward strand.
CCGACAATTTGACCTACTATTTTCACCACCTTAAAATTTCACCTATAGCCCGATTAGTCTACTTTATGTTTTGAGTATCACCGATTTAACCTACCTAGAATTTTTCAAATCGCTAAATTGACCTATTCGTACATAAAAATACTGCAAAATTGGCCCATTTACAATTATTTTTCTGTTTTACCATATATTTGATTTACTCTAATCATATAATCGCTTCCAATATTTACTATTTTTTTACGCAGAATCATCGCTTACAATAAGAGCTCATAAATTAAATGGCACTATAAAAATATAAGCCTTAGCAAAATATATTAAATTTCGAGGGTTTTAGACACTAAGAAACATATTTTAAATTCTATCAGTGTATCTGAATATATCTTAATTGCAATTAGAATAAGTCCTCAAATATTTATTGATTATATGTTAACAAGCCACAAAATTATGCTTAATGATATCTTTTAAAATCCAAAAATGATGAATCAAACGTATGTTAAACATTATAAAACACCGGTGAATATTTTGGAGTCTTATTCAAACGATTAGACCAATAATTACCATAATATTTAAATCTTATGTTGATTAAATGGTATATTTTCGGGTGCATATTTCTACTCAATGATTTGTTTTGCATTGGGGAATAACTTTGAAATCACTTAATATTCTAATTAAAGTAAAAAAAAATTATCATAGCCATATTTGTAAATAAAACCTTTAAACAAAGAAGAATATCAGAAGAATTATAATTATATAAAATTCTATCGAAAATCGAATAAAATACTGCCATAAATCTTCAATAGCTATTTAATTATATTTAATACAATAGCAGGATATATGAAAGTTACTATAATTCCAAAAAATCCATTATTACGGGGTATTTTTTTTTATCACGGAATTTTATTGTAAGGTAACGTCGTTAAAAACTATATTAAAAAAATATGAAAATAGAAAAGGATGTATATAAAAGACTATTATCCTAACTACAATAAGCTCCTCTGCCGGACTAACGGCTGCGTACCTACGGGAAAAGGGTTCAATCTACCAGCCGAACCCCCCCCCCCTTGGCATTGCTACAATTAGGCTGTATGACTGAGGCTTTAACGGATATGAATTATGCTCTTTGTTAATGAACAATAGTCCATTGAAGCTAATGAGCTCCTAGTCAGAGCCTACTTCTAACAGGATTAATAAAATTAGGCTCCTACCCAAACTTGGGATTGATCGATATGGCTTTCCTACAAATAGCTGTAAGACGATGAGATCTTTCTGACTTTCGAACGCTGGACTTGTGCACTAGACTATGTCTCAGCTGTGCTAAACGATCGGTTCCTCCTGTTTCTAGATGGTCCTCCTCTGGAATCGCTGTCCTCCGAATCGCTGTGCGCTATCTCCACTACTCCCAACCAAGAATAGTGCAACGCTGTGCGCTGTCTCCACTACTCCCAACCAAGAATAGTACAACGCTGCGTGAAATTTTAGTCTAGTGTACTTAGAAAAGTACACTATTAAGCCCCTAAACCACAGCAAGGTATTTCACTCTTAGGATCTAAAAATTGTTGAAAGTTTGTTTTATTTCATTTATTCTGTTGAATTTATTCGTTTTCAATCTATGAAAAATATCCTCAGAAGGCTGAAAATATTTTTCATAATAAGAAATGGTTTTTGATTCCAAAAAAAAAAAGGATTTAATTGCGAACTCAAATATTTTTTCACTATAAAATGCCGAAGATTGTATTTTTTTATTAGTACAGGGTACTTTAGTTTTTTCTGTATCTAAAAGAACATCGATAAAGATTTTTAATAATTCGATGATATTTTATTTCCTCTAAATTATTTAACAGGATTTTAGCGTCAAATAAAACCCTTTAAGCCCAATGTTTTGTACTAGGGGAAAAGCTCTGATGTCCCTAATACCAGTTTCGGCTTTTAACGGATATATATATATATATTATATAGTAAACCATGAATCTCAAAAAACTCATGTTATTTTCTAAGGAATAAGCTCCATGATAAATTAAATGTAGTCTGGTTTCTTGAATTTTTTATAGAATTTAAATCCGATTTTATTCTTTCTTTCATAACAGGTACACATATTTGATACACATTATCATATTTCCCCATATATGTGCCCAAAAATGTATCCTTTTTATGTTTGTATTGTAAATTTGATCTGAAGGTGAGATTTAAGGTTCAGAATCTGACACTAAGTTACTCAAGTTAAAACCAGTCCCAAATTTAAAAAGTTCTTTCTCAATAACTTTAAGTATCCATAGTATGGTGCTTTCTGATTCTTACTGTATAATTTATAATGCAACTGGAATGAAAGATTTTTTATAGTCAAAAATCCCCGCTACTACAATTGGATAACCCAAATCCAATACTTTGTAGGTCATGCCAATGTGAAAATTGCTATAAAATTCACAATATTTTATAAGCTTTTTGGACTCTTATATTATTTTAGTGGATTTTTTTTTATCTAAAAATCCAAAACATATGGCATTCCATGGTCATAATGAGATTTCGAAGAGTATAATTCTATTATAATGTTAACAGTAACGTCAGATGATATTCTTTTTTCTTCTTATAGATCCTAATAACTAGTATATTTTGTGGTATTCAATATCCATTCCTATTTCAAGCAAAGTGATTTTGACATGAGATGGATTTTTAGACGCGGTATTATAAATAAATTTTATTTTTAATAAAATGGGACCCTTCCTTTCTTCATTTACACACCCTTCGTGATCAAATTGGAAATATGCTCTGTGCTCATCCAAATTATGGTTTTTTTCAATTTTAATATGCACTTGAAAAAAAAATTCCTTTTATTATAGCGGTATAGTAGTGAGTTTTGGAGTAGAAGTTTATCACTGAATTTTTTTTTATATTCCATTTTTTCCTAATATCATTTGCTAGTTCAGAGCTAAAATTAGAAAAACCCTTGATTTCTTTTTAAAAGTTTAAAAAAATATATTAATCGGCTTTATAAAATAAAAAGGATATTCCATTTTTTACAAAGATGTCACAATATAAAGTACGGTTTATTTTAATAGTAAATATAATAAGTATATTCCAGTAAAATGTATAAAAAAATGAAGGCTCATGATATTTTAGCGGTTTTTATTTGTTGGATTTTAAAAAAAAGATAAACTAGACACCCAATTAAAAAAATTAATATTTTTGTTGATTTTCGCAATATTTTGAAGAAATGAAATGCAGGATGGGGGGGGGGGTTGAAAATATAGTTATAATTTTGGATAATAATTTGAGATTTTGTATTGGGAGATCAATTTTATTGAGATAAAATATTTTTAACCATTTTTTTTATTTGATAATAATATCGAACCTATGCCTAGTATATATTCTTATCATTTCTATTTAGGCCCAAAAAAACCAGTTGTCTTAGATAGTTATAAAATGTGCACAGAATTTTCATGAGTTCTAGAAATAGGACACTTTTAGTTAATTTTTCGAAAAACTTAAGCTCCTTTCCAACAATATTGTATGGATTTAAGAAAATGATTATTCTTTCAGTTAATATAGTAAGTTTCCAAGAATTTTAAGCGGTTTCTAAATAAAATAAAATACTTTTATTACCTTACCTAAAGTTAATGATTAATATTTTTAAAAAGCTCTAATTGGGTATAATATATTGTTTACCAAATAGAGGGACGCATAGGAAATAGCTTGAAGAAGATGGTTGGATCAGGATAAAATAGGTGCTAATTATTAAACCAATAAAACATACTGTAGCTCCAGATTTACATTGCTCTTTAATAATAATAAATTCTATTGGACCATCAAATGGGTCGAGATTATGCCAAATATCAAAATAAATTAATTGGTAATAATTTTCTGCAGATATTATATGATTCTTTGTTCTTTACCCATATATATATTTAAGGTTGAGTATGTTGTTAGAAATTCTCTTAATATTGTGGTAAGAAAGATTCATATTAAATATTTATACCTTATCATTTTTTAAGTTGAAATTATGTAACGAACTTTATAGTGGTCTGGTGACGATATTTGCTTCCGGGGATTCACAAAATCTGTTCAAAATCAGAGGGAAAATAGTTTCTAATGAGATTCTAAAAGGTATTATTTTAGCGGATATAAATATATTTTAAATTAGTATAATATTCTTCTTTTTTTAACGTTAAACTTTATTTTTTTATAAGCATTATTCCTTTAACAATTTTCCTAGATACATCGGAGTTGTCATCAGGAACAAGAATAGTTTTAAATGGAGGCCAGTCATATTCATACATTCAAAATGGGGGAAATTTTTACTTGTAGGTATTTTAAATTAAAGTATTTTGTTTGGAATTTTTGGATAAATCTTGACCCACTTGTTCTAATATTTTTTTTCACTATATAAAAAGAAATAATGTTGGAGTTGGTGAGCATGTTTTAGAGGTAGAAAATCTCGAATATGCTTTTCCTAAGGTATACCTATCCATAGAGAGGGAGAATGAAAAGCCTGTAGTATATGCCTGGTACTATGAGACCGGTTATGAATTTAGCTTTTCCGAACAAACTCTACAATATCCTTTAAAACTATCATCCTTAGGGAAGAGAGAATTCATAGTTAAAAGGGGTGAATTCAGTATATATTCCATTCTTAAAAATCCTTATATGCTTATGATTGGAGTATCCTTAGCTATGATCATTTTGGTTCCTAAATTACAAAGTATGTTGGACCCGGAAGAACTTGAAGCAAGCAACCAAATGTTTGCCAAACCACACACTGAGTCAGTTGATTTCTCTGCTACCTTAGCCCAAATGACTACGGGAACTAAACCCAAGCAGAGTATTAAAAAGTAAAACAATTAGGAATATAATCAATTCCAGAAATCTATGTGCGAACTAAAGTTTTTACTTTAGTATAAGTGATCGTAATTATTGTCATTTACTTTATTTGCAAAATAAACTATTTTTGACATATCCATCTAATCAATTTTCTTTACAGTCTTAATCAACATCCTTTACTTTTATCTATGATGGAATAATACTAGTATTTTCACTGAAAATGATTGATTCTGGTTTATTGGCCTTTTTTTGCTTATCCGCTCCTTTAAAATTACCCGTCTCGAGATAAAATTAATAAGCTTTATTTTTTATTTTTTACTATTGATTTCAGAGTTTAGGAATAATAATAATATTTAAACAACTTTAACACAATATTAACATAATTCCATAGCGTATGATGCGGTTAATTATGCCATGTGACACCCAATTCTTGCATTACAGCCTAAAAAAGTTGCGATATGGCGGGATTTTTTGCTAAAATTTTTTGGCCATAGCCAATATCTTGTTTTTTTCAGAATTTTTTTTTGAAAGATGAGTTTTTTTACTAATATACTTTTTAGTGATATTACACTATAGCTCTTTGAGCAGATAATACAAAAACTGGTATTCACTTTCCGTTCGATGTTATAATTTAAAAACAATTATTTGCATATTAATGAATAATCAAAAAGTCAGACCAATTGAAATTGTTATATAAAAGAGTTTGAGTGAGGAACAAATTTAGGCCCTGAAAGGATTGATGAATAAAGCTCTAATGCCTCTAATAAAATATTGGTAAAAAAAAGAGCGAACTTCAGAATGGCATTACTAAGTCATTATTGTGCTATCGTTTCTTGATAGCATTCGGGACTTTAGAAAATCAAATAAGTGGCTATTCTCCGATGAGTTGGTCTTTTAACCCTGAAAAGGCCCAAATTTGTGCCTCACTCCTATTTATATTCATTGTACTTACAATTGGTCCAATTTTTATATAAATCCAATATTAATAATAGCATTGGATGAAAAATATATTGAGCTTTGGTAATATCGGCTCTGTAAATGCTAAATGATAAAATCGCCAATACCATTTGTTTGTATCACGGAATTTTATTGTAAACCAATACTATTCGTTTGTTTTTTTACGCATAGTATATCCAACATTATTTATTTATTTATTTTTTTACGCATAGTATATCCAATATCCAATATTATTTATTTATTTATTTTTTTACGCATAGTATATCCAATATCCAATATTATTTATTTATTTATTTTTTTACGCATAGTATATCCAATATCCAATATTATTTATTTATTTTTTTACGTATAGTTTATCCAATATTATATAAGAATATTTTTATAGTTTGGATTATAAAACACAAATGATATTTTTTAATCATTGGGATTTTGTTATAAATAATCAATGAGAACAAAGACATCCAGTTATTTTAAATAGTTCCTTTTCTATGAAAAACATTCACCCCAGAAACTAACACCAGCGAATAATCGCCTATTATGCTTAATAATGTAGCAATAATTGAAATACAAGCTATCATTGTATTATTGAAAAAATACGCGCTTAGTATCCTTCAGTTGACGTGACTGAGGATCTACAAGAATTTCACCTACGAAACATTTCGCCTAATTTTTGTCCAATAAAATCCCAATTTTGAAAAATTAACAAAAGCATGTACTTCTTGCAGAAATACTTTGATTTTACCGGATGGTGTTTTTTTAAATCAGAGGATTAATAGGTATAAAAATTAGGCGAAATGTCAAGAGGGTCTTCAGTCCTGACACCATCATTCTAGACTGGCAGTATTTTCGTGGCATTCATTTTTTACCCGCCGCAATATTTGTCTCTAATTTTCAATAATCATTGGGGGTGTTTTTTTCATTGCCATCGAATAAAAGCTGACAAATTGTTCATTGAATGCCCCATTCAGCGTATATTTATCACCCAAAGGACTATAAAACCAATTGTCTTCATTAGGTAATGTTTTTTGATCTCCGATTTCTATTTGCTTGCCTCCTGATTAATTAGACAAGCACTGTCATTTAATGTCTACGGTGCCAAATAATATCGCAATGATTTATCCTTTGGCAAATGAAAAGCAACAGAAAAATCGCGTAAATTCTCGAAATATAAATTAAATCCAATATTTTTTTGAATTTTTTTTTAGAAAATCAATCTATACAAATATATTTAGAAGAAAATACTATGTTATTACTTTAAAACTATCGATATTAGTTTACTATATTTTTATGAAAGATCCAAATTTAAGGATATTCCGCCAAGTGCCTCTCCAGCTTTCATTTGTACAGCATAATAATTTGCTCACGAATGGACGTTCGCCCTTTAGATTCAAAGGATAATTCCCATTTTCTTTTGACTTCCAGAAATAGCTCTTATCATAGCCTACCGAAGGAAGGTGTTGATCTTTCTACACCAAGCTCAATAAATTTTCCCCTTGATAAACTTGGAGCTGCCCGATCAAAACCCGGGCATAGCTCCGCCCTTTTAGATGAAAAAACGAATTTCAACATTGAAAAATCTCACTTTAAAATTGTTAATGATGACCTTAGTTCCCGGAACTGCTACTCTACTCAATTTTATTCTCAATCCTCCCTTCCCCCTTCTAGAAAGAGTTCTGATCTTAAATTTAGAAAAGCCAGAATCAATTTCCAGCTTAATAATCCCCACTTGATTAAAAGAAAATACAATCCCTTTAACTCTTATAAAAATTCTAAAAATGATTTTTCTAAAAAATCTCATAATTCATTAACCGTTGATAAAAAATCCTTTTTCAAATTTTCCTCTTACAAAAAAAAATTCAATGATTATCACAGATCTCATAACCAAGACTCTTACAAAAGCACTTCCTATAAATCTTCGCACACTCACTATTCAAATGATCAAAACAGGTTCCCCAACGATTCTACCTTTGCTCAATCCCATAGACCTTCTTTCTATGAGACCTCAAATCCCACCTCACTCGATTCTCGCTATAATTCCTTTTCAAATAGCTCTACATATAGAACCCCTTTCAACAATGTATCTAACAAATCTTTACCTCGAAGCCTTTATTCTACTTCCAATGGCTTAGATCCCAAAATTTCCCAAAAAGTGTTATCCAACTTTTCTTCCGATATGGATATCTCTTCTGAATCTGAAATCGATCTTTCTTCGATTTCCCATAATACCCCTACCCTATTTTCCTCAGAGTCTTTACACCTCAATATTGCCGCTACCGAAACCTCCTATGATTTTGTCAATTCAATTATAAATTCTTCTGAAGAAAAAAACAAAAGCTCTAAAAGCATTCAACTGCTCAATTCCTCCCCCAAAGAAGGTTTGCAGTCAGACTCCACTTTGTTTGATAATCAATTGCCCACCTCCACCTCCACCTCCACTGAAACTTCGAAAGGTTGCTTTAAAGAACATTTTAACCACATAGACAGCACGCAGATTAAACTTAATAACTCTTTGAAAGATTTCAAAGATGTAGTGGATAAAAAATTTATAAAATCGCCTCTAGGCTCACCAAATTGTATCCCAATCGAGAAATCCCCTCCAAAATCGTCTCCAGTTAAATCTCCCTCTGGTTTAGTTGATACATCACACCAAGGTGGTAGTTTTACTAATATCATAGAATCTGGAAAAATCAATCGAAAAGATAAACCCTTTGCCATTGATTCATATTGCAAAAATGGCTTCTTGGACTTTGAAGATGGTACTTTTTTAAATAACCCAGAGTTTAATATCGTGTTTAGCACCTTATCGCTACTTAAACAACAGTTATGTCAAGCTGTTACAGATTTAAAAAAGTTAAACTACTTGAAATCTAACGCTCTTTCCTCACCAAAAGATTATATCTCCCAAATCGTTAACAAGGTAATCTTTTACCTTCGACTTTTTATAAATTCCTTTCTTCTAAACATTTTTTTTTATACTAATCTCCACTCTCTCATCTTACTTCCCCCAATCCTTTACAAATTAGACAAACGAACGCCCCCCAAAACAACAACTCGTCGCTTCTGTTCCTATTGTTAATATTGAAAAATACTTTGACACAGCAACCACTCAATGCTTAGGTATTTTTTTCGAATACTCCCTTTTGCGCTATCTTTAATGTTATTAATAATCTCATTTTTATTTTTAAATCCAGAAAAATATGAATATTTCTCCAGAAATTTTTATTCCGGTTATAATCCTTTTCAAAACGATCTTGAGATATGCTCAAATGGTAATGAAAGTTATTCCTCAGACGAAAATAATTCTAGAACAAGTTTTAAATCTAAAGGCAAATATAATAAACCTTCGAGAAATAAAAAATTAGCTAGCTTTGATTTGCCTGTACTCAAAGCTTCAAAGAGCAAAAAACCTAAGAAAAGATCATCTAAAAACACCTTTATCGATGATTACAAATCATCTCAATCTAAAAAATCTATCAGCCGCGAAATTTATAAACTTCCTAAAAATTCGAAAGAAGAGCCATTACACTCTAATAAAAATTTTAATCCAACAAAAACTGTTAAAAAATCTCCCAAAAGCCCCATATCCATCAAGAGTGTAAGTTTAAAATCAAAATCTACCAAAGTTAAAGATAATAAAATCGATCCCATTCCCCATACTTCAAGTTCTGATGCAAACCCTGTTGTTTTTAAAAGAAGCCAACTTTCTCTAAGTGGAAAAGTTTCAAACCCATTTAAAAAGCAGTCTACTGAACTGGATCATCCCCCTAATTTCCCTCCGACAAAAATATTGAATATTCCTTCTTCGATCGATTCATCTGGAAGAATCTCTGAACCCCAATCTCATCTGAATCTTGTGAAAACGGAAGTGTCAATTTCTGAATCACCAAAAGTTGATATCCCCGACTCCCCTCCCTCTTCTCCTTTAACAGAAAATTTACAGCCACCATTGTCAAATAACTTGGAAGCCCCTCTAAGCTCATTGAAGCAATCTGATTCCCAAAATACATTGCTATCTTCCAATTTATCTGAATTAAATTGTCATATAACTTTCTCAAATTCTCAAGACCACACTGTTCCCTCGGATTTCACTCAAGAATCAAACAGTGAAGATTTCAAATCTAAAAAGAATTCCTTGGAACCTATAGTTTTATTTAACCAAAAGGTGCCGACTATTAATGGCGATTCTGAAAAAATAAACGATACTACAACATGCCCTCTCATCCCTTCCGATTCATTCCCTCAAAACTCCGTCGACCCTAATAAAATCACCACTCACCATATGAATCAAAGTGTTCAACCCTCTAATAATCTCCCTGATTTTTACAATAAAGTAAAAGATGGTAACATAAATATAAATGTTGAGCCTCTTTCTGATCTAATCGAAAATATTCCGCAAAAAAACTCTGAAAAAAACAAATCTTCTAATTCCTACACTCCGTCTCCGCGTAAAACTCTTAGCAATGATGGGCCAATTACTGAGGCTATAAGCGCTGAGGATTTATTTGTCAAATCAGAGCCTCTACTATCAATTCCTGAAACATTATCACTCCAAACCTCGAAAAAGACTTCCAATTTGAGCCAAAATGAATCTGATCCCTTACTCAAAGACCATGAAGATTCTTCCCTCGAAAAATCGATCTTGACGCCTAATAAAAAGGGAACTCAAGATCCAAAAAAATCAGTAACGACTGAAGTTGAAAACATTCAAAATCCTAACAGCCCCTCTAAGAATCTATTCAAATACAGTAGATTGCAAAAAAACAGCTCAACTTCAAACTCGAGCTCTAAAAAATTAAAAAATACATCTAAAGGTGACCGTGGCTTGACACCTGGATATAATCCTCCTCCGGCTTCTGTGTTTAATAAACCATGGAGTGAATATGAACAAAAAAGACTTGAGGAGCTGTTAGAAATATACCCTGACGAACCTGTAGCAAATAGTCGTTGGAGAAAAATTTCTGACGCTTTGGGCACAAGAACAATGAGACAAGTAGCCAGTAGAGTGCAAAAATATTTCATCAAACTTAACTTGGCTGGCCTACCCATTCCAGGCAGAATTCCTGACTTCACTAAATGGTCATCCTTACAAAAAGAAAAGAAAAGGCCTAGAAAAGAACACTCATCTGAAAGCAGAATAAATAGTGAACCTAAAAAACCCAAGCAAAAAAACAAAAAGAGTAGCTTTTGTCTAGATAATTCCGAATCATTTTTTCAATCAACTAAACACTTTAATTCTGTAAAAGATTATTCTACTAATGAAACACAATCTACTGATATTTTTAGTCAGATTAAGGGGAGAAAACGCACCCAGAAAAAAAAGGAGCTGGTACCGTGTGAATCCGATAGTGACTTTTTGCGACTTGTAGATTCCAGTAAACCCTCTAACCATTCTATTTCTCGAGATTCTCAAACAGAAAAATGCTCAGATTGTCAAAGCGATACTTCTTCAACATTTCTACAGGATCAGTCTTATTTTAAACCTGAGAATCAAACCATAAATAAACCCAAAAAACGAAAGATTAATTCTTTGAACCCCGAAAATTCTTTCAAAAACGGTAATTTTTTTTATTTTAACTAAAACACTAAAATATTTTCGTTGATATTGGAGAGGAAGGCAGGGAGAGGGGGGGGGTGATTAATTCTGTCTTACCTTTTTAGACTGCTTCTTGTAACCTATATACATTTTTCAAATTCTAGATAAACAAGATTCTGACTACGAAATCGAGGTGGATGTTGAATCTTCAGAAAACTCGAATCTTCCGGTTGTCAATTTCCATAATTCTCAATCCAGCAATTCTAATATTATTAGTAATAAAAAGTCAAGAGGAGGTGATTGAAATTTTTTTTATCAGTTTCACTCCATTTATTTTTATAATAAAAAGATAAATTTTAATAACTTTTATTGTATTTTCATAGAATTAATCCATCCTTCACCATATAAAATCTTGACCAAAACTACCGAATCTAAGATCTCTATCGCCAACCAAAAGAAAGACCGTAAAACAGATCTGCAAAATTTCGAACCATCGTATTCTACTCCTTTAAATACTGGTATAAGATTCAACGAAGGAAACAGTCGTAAGTTTTGCCCTTATATCTTACATATTGAGAGTAAATTATCGTTAGATATTTTCCAGATTACAGTTTAAAATTTATGGAAAAACTAGAGTAACTATTCTTTTATGATTATAACAATTATTTAGAAATTACTGCGCCAAACCAAAGCAATATAAACATTAGAAACAGTGTTCTCCATATTGGATATAGATGTGATAACTGCTATGCGGAGCCTATAGTCGGAACTAGGTGGCATTGTATTGATTGCTCATCTAAGAAACAAAATTCCGTCACGCCATCCACAAAAATCTTTGGGAGCAAACCTTTCGGAGCAGCGGGGCTATTGGATTCAAACAACTCACTAACTGAATACGATTTATGTGATGAATGTATGGCCGAAAACGATTTAGCATTTCAAAATGGAACTTTTAATAATAATAGCCAAGCAGTAAATGGACCTATTCACAATCACAAGCATCGGTTTTTACCGGTAATGAACCCAGATTTTGAAACTGATTCAATCCATGATATTGGACCTCCTCCGATAAATGATGATGCAGATCCTGACGCTTATATCGATACCGGTTCAGACGTGGATTTGATTGGTGGATATCCTGAATTTGATGATGGTAAAAGTTTATCAGTCGGATCTTCAAGCAGATCCACTAACAGAGTTGTAGGATTTGGCATGAAACCTGGAGCTGTACCTGGCCCTCCCGATGTTGAGTTGAACAACATTGGTGAGTTCGATTACGAAGGGTTCGACTTTTCAAACATTGAAGAGAATGGGAACGCGATATTTTCCAGCATTTTCAAGGACTATGAGTATTTAGCATAGAGATAGGTCCCATAATATTAACAAATTTACAACTTCGAAAAATATGTTTATGTGAGATGAAAACCAAGTGTCACTTAAAATCATAATTAATAATATAAAATTTATTTATCTAATTGAAATGAAAAATGATTGTGTGTTGGATAGGAGTTAGCGGTGGATAACAAAGATATATGTTTAAGAAATCAGCATTGTAAAAAGAACAATAAAAACAATGACAACAAAAAGCAAAATTAAATTTTTAGTTTTTTGGTTCCTCCTGTGTGTTTCATTAGCGATAGTGAGTTCATTAGATGCACTTGAAGTATATACAGCAACATTATTAACGTTAGTTTCAATATTGTCCAAAAGGGACTGCTGGTCAGACACAATTGTTCCAAGATCTTTAAATATTTCATTTAGTTCTAGAATTCCCTGTTCGATATCTTGAATTTCAGACTCACGCTCAGCAATCATGGCACTATTGTGGTAAATTTCGTTATCAATAGATGATTGAACTTGTTGCTTCTGAGTGTTATTGGCATAAGTTTGAGCTGAAAGTAGACCTCTGGATTCGTTTTCATCACTGTCGCTGTCAGCTACGTTTATTGAAACAGTCTGTTTAGCAGCCTCGACTAATTGTCGAGATTTTACGGCTTCAAGATTCTGAACGTTTTGGAAGATCTCAATTAATTTTTGTAAATCCCTTGTAAGTTTTTGTTGCTCCAAATTTTTGACCCTCTTTAATGCAATACAATAAAGATTCAGTTTTTATTCAGAGTTATAAATGTCATTGAAAAAAGGAGGGAAAAAAAAGATGATTCAAATTAAAATACTTACATCGTTTTGCTTGTAGGAGTTAAGGTCCCTAACATTCTCACTTACTTGCTTAAACAAATCTTTTATAGTGTTAGTCTCTGAATGCCTAAAGAAAAACACCAAGAATAAATAAAGCTCTTGAAGAAGGGGATTTAATATACAATGTCTAGAAGCTTACAATTTAGCTCTTAAAGCGCTTGAATCTCGATTGGAACCCATCCAATCAACATATTGCATGACTTTTGATACTCGGGAGTTTAAATCAAATATCAAAAGAGAAATCTTCTTGATCATAGATTCGTATTGGCCATTATTATCTGAAAATATAATATCCGAAATCTTTTAAATAAATTGGAATAGCAAACTAAATTTTCGCCAAATCGAGTGATATTTTTTCTTGTTTATATATGTAAGAATTCACTAAGCAGGAGAGAGAAAAGCATGCTCTTACCAGAAGATTGTAAATACAAAGCAGGAACTGAGTTGTTGTCTAGGTCGTTAAAGGACATTTTTTTTGAAAACGTAAAGAGAAGGAAAGTTAGAAAAAGTAATACAATCGGAAAAACAATTTAGAAACTAAAGAAAGTTTATTGCAATTGTGATGTTATAAAGGCTGGCGTGAAATGCGGTTTTGTATAAAGCTGAAAACGTGCAAAGAATATACAGCCAATATATTTTGTCTATTTGCCCCAGAAATCTCTTGTATATTGCAGGCTTTTTCAAATGATTGGTGACTCTATATCCCCACTCAATACAACTCGCTGAATTGGGTGTCTAATATTCTTCAGACGCAAACTGTTTGCTATTCTGGTTTAGGCAAACTATGGGTCTTTTAGAATCAAATACTTTTGAGCTTGAGCAAATTTTAAACTATTGGCCCATCCAAAACACCAATATCTGATTACCATTGACCCATGATTTGGTAATGATTTTTGATAAATGATGATAATTGATATTAATTGTGGTAATTGAAACTGTATTGTTTCAATAGTTTTTCTATTGGGCAAATAAAAGTGCCGACTTATTAATAGCCAAAAAATAAGACTATCGACTTTACCCCAATAGTTTCGAAACCATTTATTTAGGTTTCCAATAGAAAACTGTCTCTCATTAAGCCATATAAACCATATTACAGCCTGAGATCCTTATTGTGCATTCATTAATAACCAATATCCAAGCTGTTTGAGTAGATGCAAAGATAAACTTACGTTAAATTGGCTATTTACTTTTCTGTTAAAAAGGACCCCTTTAATTATATCAAATCAGAGTGTATATACCACACTGGGCGCTATGGGACTAAGCCAATAAAATGGTCGTCCAATTTAGCATATAAGCTAATTCCTGTTAGCCATGGGAAGAAATTATTAGTTAAAATTTTATTTTTAAAAGCGGGAATTTGAATAAATTTCAACTTTCAAATCAAGGAAATTTATCTAGAAAAAGGAAAGCCCATTTAATACCCAAAAATTTAAAATTAAATAACAAAAGTAATTTTATTGGGCTAGCTAGTGTATACAAGCCATTTTATTAATCTACATGCCGCTTTAGGCAAACCAAAGCCTGTTATGATAATTTGCCTGTGTAATGTCAAACATTATTTTTGAGGCGTTTGTATTATGTGTTAACATCTTTTATCGGCCAAAACAATCGAACTTCTAAAAAGACAATCAAAGTTTGATGCTTAAATAAAATACGCGTTTAAAAAGTTTTGTGGTATAATACTATAAGTGCGGTACTATGATATACTAGGCTACCAGTGCAATAAGTGATTTTATTTCAATATTTCATTGTTGGCTAATTAAAACGATTGGAACCAAAAAACCTTGCTATTGCCAATTAAATATTATATAATATGTATTAATAAAATAACAATTTTTTGTGTTTATTTGTATAATTGCGCTATATTGATGAATATAGACGCGTTCCAGTATGAAGGCTTAATCGAAATAAACCTAGATAAATTAAAATAATATTATGTCAAAATCGCTTCTTTTCTATCGTGTTGTTTCAATAAGGAAGTAATAATAAAACTTCTACTTGAATAAGATGTCAGTAATTTATTTAATAAAATCAATAAATCTAAAGGTAAAACTAAACAGAGATCCCTTTTTCTTTTTTCGCGTATCTTAGAATTTTTAAGCAATTGTGGTAATTTAATGGCTAATTTAAAATGCCTCGTAATTACGATTCTTATTGGTTGTTTTAAATTAGTAAACATTTCTCATAACAATAATGAGTTTAATAAATATATATGTATCTGAAAAATATAAGTTATATTCACTCATCCTATAAAAACTACTCCGCGCATTTAATTTATTTAAATATTAAATAGTGAAATTCAACCAACTTAAGAATAGTTCGAAAACTTTAATTGTTTTTAACTAAATTATGTGAGAAAAGATTACCATTAGCCTGCCTCTACTAATATCGAAAATTCGACCAATTGATTATTAAAGAATATTAAACGAAATTTGACTAATTTCCGTTATTAAAAATTAAGTTAGATTTTTTTTTTTTTGATTTAACTAATGTAAAATTATTGGACTTTTAGAATTATTATTATAATGGATTTTTTTTTGTATTACGGATTTTATTGTAAGATAATGTCATTAAAAGCCAATCTAAAAAATTTGAAAAAAAGAAAAAGACGTATAGAAAAGACTATTATCCTAACTACAACAAGCTCCTCTGTTGGACTACCGGCTGCGTACCTACGGGAAAAGGGTTCAATCTACCAAACGAAAGACCCCCCCTGGAATTGCTTCAAGTAGGCTGGATGACTGAGGTTACGTGTAGTCAAGAATTAAGCTCTTTTTCAACGAACAATAGTTCATTGAATCTACTGAGCTCCTAGTCAAGCCTACTTCTAACAGGCTTAATAAAATCAGGCTCCTACCCAAACGTGAGATTGATCGACATGGCTTTTCCGACAAATAGCTGTTATACGCTGAGAACCGTTTGACTGTCGAATGCTGGACTTGTGCAATAGACTGTGTCTCAGCTGTGCTAAACGATCGGTTCCCCCTGTTTCTAGGTGGCCCTCCTCTGGAATCGCTGTCCTCCGAATCACTGTGTGCTTTCTCCGCTACTCCCAACCAAGAATAGTACAACGCTGTGTGAAATTTTAGTTTAGTGTACTTTTATAAGTACACTATTAAGCCCTAAATCACGGCAAGGTATTTCACTCTTAGGAAGTTATTATAGTGAATAACTACATGAAATCATTAAAATCTTAATGAACTTTTTTATAAAAGAATTCATGCAATTCTCTTTTGTGAAGTTATTGATAAGCTATCACGTATGTAACATAATATTTTAAAAAGAGCTTCATTACATTACGGAAAAAAATTTAATAAAAGATCATTCCATTTAGCGCTTATTTAAATCTTATATAGCTTGATTTTCATTTTGAAACCTTCTGAGCCAAGTTTAATTATTTCTTACTATGGCCAAACATGCCAATATATAAGTTTGTGAAACAGTGCATACCAAAACTAAAAAAAAAAAAAATTAGAAAAAGAAATTTTTTAGGAAGTTGTTGATCTGTGAAAAATAATATAAAAATGCGACTGAAAACGCAACTTTACAAATTATTTAATAAATTTGATATTTAACCTATAAAATATTCTTTCCTTTTTAAAATACTCAAATTCGCTCAATATTTAGAACAATAATAAAAATATCGCATTTAAACACATCTAAATTAGCGTATTTATGTATTATTTAAATTAATAAAGATATTAATATATAAAAAATTCAATCCCCTAAATACAAACTCAGCTGTGGATTTCAACTTTTCATTTCTTCCATTATTAACTATATATAAATTTTCAAATATTCAAGAGCTGTATTTAACTAACCAAAAAAGGCTATTATAAGCATTTCACTTATACCACTAATATTCTTAAGAGTATTAACTATACTAAATGGTTTATAAATAATTGATAGTATTTTACTCGTTTTAATCCATAAAGATGTTTTTTATTATTTTAATTCTAACTGATATTTTTGTTATAAATCTAATTTTTATTGGCTAAATTTCACTTAATTCTTATTTTATCAAGAGAATTTTATTCTAATTGTAAATTTACTTTACACGCTATTAATTAAATAATCTATTTGAATTTACATAAATTTATATTAAAAAAAAAACTCATTATTGAAGAGATTTAAAGTATTATTGTTATAATAAAAATATTATTTTTCTAAAGTTGGCCAATATTTATACTATATAATGGAGAATTTGAAAAAGGATGTCTATATAATATTGAAAACTACTCAGAATCTATATAATATTCAAAACTACCCAGAAGTTATTTAAATAGTAAAATAAATGAAAATATTGTTTTTTAAATAAACATGACATTATGGAAATAAAATATGGTTGTATTTGATAGTATATTTTATAATTCAAAATTTTGAATAATTTTATGATATGGATGGCTCGCTATA
This sequence comes from Smittium mucronatum, assembly GCA_001953115.1. Lineage (NCBI taxonomy): Eukaryota > Fungi > Kickxellomycota > Harpellomycetes > Harpellales > Legeriomycetaceae > Smittium > Smittium mucronatum. The sequence goes on from LSSL01002093.1 coordinate 43,513, forward strand.
TTTTAGAGATTGCAAATCTTTTTTGAATTTTATCTTTTATAGTAACGCTTTCATTTCTATTTAATCTTTTTTTTTTTTAGTTTAAATTAATTTTCTATTTTAAATTATGCTTATTTTTATTCTCAAATCAGATATAAAATTTAACTGCCTTTTCTTGATTGCAAAAATTTAAAATAAAATCTTTTCTAAAAAATTTTTAACGAAGTAAAATGATTAAAAAAAAGACTTAAGCTAATCGAATAGACTTAAGGATAAAAAAAAAATTTGGGATTCGAAATTTTTTTAAAAAACTATTACACACGTGTTATAGTATAAATATATAGGTATATGAATGATTTTTTCTTAAAGAAAATGACCATCAAATTAAAAAAATAAAAATTTGTTTTTTGGATTTGGTTAGTTAAAAAAAAGTTATAAATCTTGATTCTTTTAGTAAATATAGCTGAAAAACTTCATTATACCAAAAATTTCATTCGTTTATATATTTTAATGCTTGGTTTTAATAATATAATCAATATATGGTTCTTATTAAGCAAATATATTTTTATGTTGAATAGTAGGGACTTTTAATTGATAAATTGGAGCTGAAAATACTTAAAATCAAATTTAATATCATCTTTTTTTTTAAAAAAAAGTGAATCAGGAATATATAGTAAAATTTTTGTATATTATTTTGATTTTAAAGTTATTTGTTTAAAAATGGGTCTGTAGTCTTCTTGTCGAAATTTATAAAATATTATTGGAAAGTAGATTTTATGGATATTTATTTGACTTAATTTTGGGAGAGAAATCAAAGTGCGAAAAAAATTTATACATTTTTATATGGATTATATATATATATATATATATTCTATCTAATTTGAGTTATTTAGATAAATAAATTTTTATTTCGAATAAAACTCCATATTTTATCCATCAATATTTATTAATTTATCGCATTTAGTTCAAAATTAATTCAAATAACTGATGTATACGCATACATCATATTAACCAATAAATATTTATATTTACCTATTAATTTATATCAATATTTTTATCATTTAGTTTTTTTAATCGCAAAAAATTAATTCACTGGAATAATTTTACTTGTCGCACTTTTACAATACATAAGATATTTTCTTTCGAAAGGAACTTCATCTGCTCAGAGTAATTTAAACTATTCAAATGCTTTAAAAATCAAAATGATAATCAAAATCGTAGGCTTAGAAATTTTATGTCAATATAAGACCTTTATGAGATTTAAGTCATACTCTTCTAGAAATACCGAAATTCCAAGAACCAAAGACTAATATGTGGTCTCAAGAGCAATATAAACTATTATTTATAGTTTTCTCGTGCTTTATGAGGCTTTAATTTCGATTTAAGAGAGCTATTTATGCATACAGTTGTAAGAAGTAAGCAGGGAATTAATTTTATCATACCTAAAGAAATATCAATAAAATACCACAATATTATATATTTTTTATCAAGAATCAATAGTGAGAAATATATTAGACTCCGGAGTATACCTTATTTTGGCCCTCTTATTTCGGTATACCAGTCTATCATACTTTTAGGTAATAAATTTTATCAGGAAAATAATGTAATATTGACAATGTACAGCATATCATCTTTGCTAAAAATACTAGTCAATTTCTCGCTGATATAGTGGATTTAGAAATCCAATGAAAGTGAAATAACCTAAAAATTAGAATTTATATTTCCAAAAACACGTATAAAGTGTTTGACTCAGAATTAAACATCAAGTGAATCAGGAAAAAAATGATACTCTATTTACCAGAAATGGTCCTGAGAGTATATCCGGGATATTAACGATCTTTCTTGGGGAAAAAAAGTTTAACCAAAACAACTTAACAAATATAAATCGAGTAAGGGTGAAACCAGCGTGATATTATCATCCACCACCACTTTTTAAACATATCTTTTGATAAAAAAAAATCCTTGAATAAAATAATTAAGTCACTGGAGGAGAAAAATATAAGGACAGGAATTTATTCATGTAGGGGGATGTCTTCAATTTTTTTGGTAAGAATTTTTAGGGTTAATTAAATAATATGAATATTTAGCATCTTAGATAATAAGCTCCAGGCACATTAATCATTAAAAAGTGGATCAGGGGCGAACAAGAATACGTATAGAACGCCTATATTTAAAAATATATACTATTCGCGAAAAAATAAAAAATCATCTGAAAATAAAATAATAATATTAATTATTAGGTCTCATACTGCTTATTATGAAGGCCACCAAAGGTTTAAAAGCGCGCAGCAAGGAGTTTTTAACCAATTTTTTTATTTTAATACAGAATAAAGGTAGAAAAGTTATTTTTTAGGTCTGAGGAAACTATTAATTCATTTAGAATAAAGAGAGTTTAAAATATAATAACTAACATCAAAATAAATATTGATACGCCCGAATGGTTTTGAGGCATCTTTGGGCCTAGATTATACATTAATAAATCTTGGAGTAGTATTTCTACTATAATTACCCTAGATTCAATCAAAAATTTAAATTATGTAAATTTATGCTTCATCAATATCATGTTTTACTCAGAAAATATATACCCATAGTTGCTCATATGTGTTATTTAATGGAAGGTGTACCAAAAATTAAGATATAGGAACACTTAGAAAATATTTTAATATAAGAACATCAAACGAAACACACAAAAAAATACCCATAATATTTTATCCAAGCTAATATAAATGGTATCATGACATTAAATCTGAGTTTTATATCCAATTCCCATTTAATTAAATTACTTTTTATCCAAAATTGATATAAAAATTTAACGAAAATTTCAAAGTAGTAAAAACTTTGTTTAATGAAATTAAAATATAGCTATGTTTTTGTTTTCATTTTTGACCTAATTTGAATATTAGTAAACAGGGCAATTTAATACGGTTTTATTTAATATAGCTTATATTAATTTTTAAAGTATATAAATTTTAATTTTCGATTACAGAAGTAAAATAAGCAAATACCTAATACAGAGAAATGTAAATCTCTATAAATTACAAATCCAGAAAAAAAAAAGGTCGGCCTTGCATATAAGGGAAATTTTTTTCGTAAAAAATACGAAAATAAAATGCGTGGAGAAAATTATTGGATTTTTATTTGCTATAAATCATGCGAGGGAAATGTGAGAACCAATTTTTGACTTGCTTTTTGGTATTGTATAAATTGAGTTGTCAGAGTAGAATATTTGAAAAAAAACAAATATATATATATGGTTGAAGATTTGATAGTTAAAATGCTTAAAGAGAATTCTTGATTATCCGAAATAATAAATCAGTCAATCATAAGAGTGTTTATATAGAAAATCTTTTATTCAGCTCAGTATTTTTAAAAGAAAAAAAAGGGTAATAGAAAGGGAAAGTGGATAAAAAAGATTATTCCAAAAAAAATGAATGAAAAAAATATGGGAGATGAACTCTACCTTCTTAATAACGAAAAAGTGGGCGATGTTTAAATACCAAAATAATAATAATAATACTTTTATGAAAAGTATAAATCATAATAAAAAAATGATCTGGATTGCGTAAAAAAAGAACTAATGACCTTGCACTTTTGGAATAGTTGAGGAAAAATATAATTATATATAGTATTAAAAATAGTTAATAACAAATCAGAAGTGCATTTTTAGTAGTACTTTTGGAATTTTGGGGAAAAAGTGAGTAAATTTGTTGGGCACATGCCAAAAGTGCATACATTCTGTACTTTCGGCATTGTTGGGTAGAAATAAATAAAATAGTGAAGTTGGTTAACAAAAGCGAATTAGATTTGCTTTACAGAAATATTGGAAATAGACTAGAAGTGAAGGTTTGATTGAGGCATAATCACGCCGAATGTCGGATTCTTTGATTAAAAGGGAAAATATACAGAAATTAAAGGAGATATCTATTATTTCATAAAGATTCAAATCCATCTAAAATTATTAGAGGCGAGCTGTATGTGCTAAATAGTACTATTTTATATGTTCTCCCTCAAAGAAAGTCATTAAATATTTCTAATAATAGGTTTAGAGAAATTATTTTCCAAAAGGCCCAAATATATTTAAAGAAATTGCTTCTATAGAAATTGAAAGTTTTAAAACTACGTATGGATAACCTCTCTTAATTTATTCAAAGATAACTGATGAATCTCAAAAAAAAAAAAAATTCTTACACTCAAAAATCTGGAAGTTATTTGTGAATCAGAATCATGGTTTTAGACGGAACTTTTAAGATTTCTCTGCAAATTTTTAAACAGCTTTTTTCGATATACGGTGGATATTCTGGTGCGGGTTTTCCTTTATTGTATCAGTTTATAACAACAAAAAAGCAAGCAAGTTATGAAACATGCTACAAAGTCCTAGTAAATTATTGCAAGATTATTGGGTTTTGTAAAACTAGTTCACTGAGAATTTCCTCTTTTTTTGAAATTTCAATTTTAAACGCGAATATGAGTTATTTTCCAAAAACCATGTTTTCTCTTTGCATTTTTCATTTTGGACAAATCATATACAGAGACGTAAAAATATACGGTTTGAAACCAGATTACTGCGGTTAAAATAACGAAGAAATCAAGAGATATGTTAATTCGCTTATATTTCTAGCACTTTTTCATCCAGGTGATTTAGATTGCTGATTAAAAGCCTTATTGGAACTAATTCCAGAAAAATGCTTGAAATGACAAATAATTTTAATAAAACTTATGTATCAGGTATAAGCATTTTCGATTCCAGAAAAGTATCGCAAATCTATTATTCTCCAATACATAGGAATAATTTTTATGCCGCAATAAATGAATTAACCAAAAATAACAACCATTCGGAGGCCTGTCATAACAGATTTACTATCATGGTAAAAAAAAGAAAAACTAATTTCAAATTTATGTTCGAAGCTTTAAAAAAAGAAACAGGGAGTCACGAAGAAAGTGATTTTGGAGTTGGAATTGTCTAGAAAAATCACAGAAAATCCAAAAAAAGGGATACTTAGAAATTACAGAAAATCCTAAAAAAACCTACAGAATAATATGGAAATTATAAATTAAACAACAATGTTCTAAAATATTTCAGTATTTATGGAGGGCATATCACGTCATGAAAAATTTACCACCTTTACTTCCAATATTATATTAAATAAAAGTATATTATAAATCCAATACATATATAGTAAAAAAATATACTGAAAAATAATAGCAGGAAAACTGGAAATGAAGACAAATTTTAAAAGGAAAAATTTTTCAGTTATTTTTTACCATGACTAGAGCATATTCATCTTTCAAAATAAAAAATATCAAAATAATTTATATCTTCAATATCTAATAAAATATTTAAAATATATTAAATAAAATATGTTCAGACCATTAATTAAAGGGGTTAAAACAAAATATACATAATGATTGTTGTTATTTGGAACGAAAAGGATATATTTTCTTATGTGTTTGTGAAATCGTGTTTGAAACTTTCAATTCAAATACAAATTGTTTTTAGATCTTCTGCACTATGGTAATGTGTTGGTTTTGATATTTTCAGGAGCCTTTAGTATTTCTAAGCTATGCTATACAATGTGAAAGTAAGTTTTTTTTGTGTGATTAATTTGAAAAATAACATATAAAGATATTATATATATGTAGTATGTAATTTTAAGATTTTCGCTGCGATTTAACTAATAAGTGATTTTGAGACCCCTAATATTTTTATTTAATATTGTAGGCTTATTAAATTTAATTAGATTCATATTACATCAAACAAAATTCGAAAAAAATTATAACTATAAAATTAAAATATCCAATGGAAATTCTGGGAAGCCTTCAGCTTTTTTTTTGAAATAGGGCTATAATTAATTTTTTCATTTATCCAATATAATTTTGAAATGATAAAATGAAATAATTATTGGACCACAGTGTTTAGTCCAAATGATCTTAATATTTGGCATGGAGTGAAAAATAATTAAAGAGAAGAGAACTTTTCAGCGTTAAAAGTTGTAGAGTTTTAATATTTTTTAGAAAGAACTGAGACAAAATACACGGTAAAATAAATCCGAAGGATTCGAAAAAATTCGAAAATTTTATTAAAGATTAAGAAGGTAATATAATTACTTATATAATATAAAAGATAAAAAGTCATTTCCATTTCTTGATTAGATTAAAGCACTTTCAATTGAATTTGCTTTTTAACTTTCATTTAAACTTGCTTTTGCGTTTGAGCTTGCATTTGCATATGCTTTTGAGTTTGCATTTGAATTTGCAATTGCTTTTTTTTTTTTGCATTTAAAATCACCTCTAAATTTTTATTTTCTTTTTCTTTTTCTTTTGCTTTCTAGTTGGTAAATTTAATTGAGTATTTAAATGAAATTGTGATTATGATTGCTATTGCAGGTCTTATTATAACCGCGTTTGGGAAATCAATTCATGCGCTAATTTTTTCATTTTGCTTTTATTACTCTTATAATATTTTTGCATTCTTATTTTATTATCTTATTATTCAGAGTATTCTTATTTGGTTAGGCTTAAACTTATATTTAAAACCTATATCGATTATTAGGGATACCATTTTTCAGTATTTACCAGCCGGTGAAATAATATCCGTTTAGCTTCAGGAGCCTTTATTAATCGTCTAAAATTCATATATCATTTATCTATTTAGGTGATTAATCATTTTATAAAAATATTTTGTAAGCACTTCTCCATCAAAATTGATTTTTTTTATTTAAAAAAAAAGTCCAATAATTCATTATAATTTTGAACGAAGTAGAATAAATAAATTATATCTTTTAGTCCTTTTTTAAACGATGTTTTATCAAGTATTATTTTTTTATTTTTAATATTAAATTAATATATTTTGACCATAAACTAATATCTAATTTCTTTATTCGGTTATTTGATATATTTATTCAATATCATCTTAGCACCATCAATTCTTATATTTTCAATAACCGTCCCGAGGTTTTTTCGTGATGTTTTTTCACACATGTGATCATGATCTTATCTAAAAAAATTGTACACTTTTTCCTATGCTTTTTGAAATTGCATCTATTTTCTTTACAGCCGTCTTTACAGTTACAGTTACAGTTACAGTTACAGTTATATTTTATCTCTATTCTAGTTTTCTAATCCTAAAAATTTGTAAAAGCTGCGGTTATGGATGTACCTTCCATTAAATAATTTATTCTTTAAGATGTTTCCAATAGACAAAGATGCTTTTTATTAAAATTTTTATCGATTGTTTCAATTCAGTACCGATTACATAAATTTCACCCAATTTTTCTAATAATACACTAAGTAAGTATTTATCACCGATCATATTCTGATCTGCTTTCGGTATTTTTATATTAAAATTATCGCCTATATTGTAATTAGGAATTTTATCGTTATTTTTTTTACCATATTTTCTGTTGACACTCTTTTTTTTTTTTCTAGATTCAATATAAATTTTATTTATTTCAAAACTGTTAGAATTTGTATCTATTTCCTCGCCATAAGCTATTCTGTTAAGTTCCAAAATCTCTAAAATATTACTATCAGTTCGTTATTGCTCTTATTGCTTTTATTCTTTGTTTTTACTATATTACTGAGGGTAGATTCTATAAAATCAATTGGATCCTTTTGTAAGTTAAATGAAGCGTTTTCGTTTTTTTATTCATCTGTAAGCTTTTACAGTGTAGAGAAATTCTTTATATTTGATAGCAATGAACTTCTAGAAAGGAATTCAAATTACTAGGATTAATTTTGAGAATAAACCGCTTTTGAAGGTGGTATTCTTATTACTCTACTATCTGCAATTTTTATAATAAATGAACAGTGGGGAGTTTTTCTAGTTTGTCACATTAAAATAAACTTAGTAATAATTTTAAGAAGAATATAAATTAAATGTTATTTTATTTTATGTTTTGATTTATCTATGTACAAGAAATAATTAACTGTCACAATCTCTAACTGCGGTTACTTCCATCAAACTATTCAGAGCTCGGTATAATATCCATACGCTTGATCCATCATTTATTTAGTTTGTGGGTTTCTTTGTGCGATGAATGATGGTTCATTTCCTGTGAGAGCCTTCAAAATTTTTATAAAACCATGGTTAGAAAAATATTTTCCGTTATCGACCTAGATAATTTTTGGAGTTATCAAAAATGTAAAAATAAATTATTTTATTTTATTCAAAATCTCAGATGCCGATTTCGTTTATAACGGGGTGGTCCAATTAAAATGTTATAGTGATCCGCTGCATGAAATATAAACTTGTATTCACCACTGGGCGAACTAAGCATATCCATTAGATCGACTTCAGTTCTTTCAAAGGGCTTTTAAGAAATTATTGGTATAATATGTTTATTTTTTTAGCTGAACTTAGTATTTGACATTTAGGGAAACATTGAACAAAAAATCTAAGCAGTTCTTGCGGTGGGACGTGAAAAAAAGATGATGCGCTTTTCCAAGTTTTTTCAGCTCCAGTTTGTCAGAGGCTATAATTAATTCCTTTAATAGTGTCATAATATTCTTCTTTTCCAAGAAAATAAAGATATTTCCCAGTAGAAAAATACTGAAAGTTTTTGTCATCATTTAAAGAATAAATTATTTAATGGAAGGTACATCCATAACCGCAGCTTTTACAAATTTTTAGGATTAGAAAACTAGAATAGAGATAAAATATAACTGTAACTGTAACTGTAACTGTAACTGTAAAGACGGCTGTAAAGAAAATAGATGCAATTTCAAAAAGCATAGGAAAAAGTGTACAATTTTTTTAGATAAGATCATGATCACATGTGTGAAAAAACATCACGAAAAAACCTCGGGACGGTTATTGAAAATATAAGAATTGATGGTGCTAAGATGATATTGAATAAATATATCAAATAACCGAATAAAGAAATTAGATATTAGTTTATGGTCAAAATATATTAATTTAATATTAAAAATAAAAAAATAATACTTGATAAAACATCGTTTAAAAAAGGACTAAAAGATATAATTTATTTATTCTACTTCGTTCAAAATTATAATGAATTATTGGACTTTTTTTTTAAATAAAAAAAATCAATTTTGATGGAGAAGTGCTTACAAAATATTTTTATAAAATGATTAATCACCTAAATAGATAAATGATATATGAATTTTAGACGATTAATAAAGGCTCCTGAAGCTAAACGGATATTATTTCACCGGCTGGTAAATACTGAAAAATGGTATCCCTAATAATCGATATAGGTTTTAAATATAA
>LSSL01002094.1:0-15249 GCA_001953115.1 Smittium mucronatum
AATAAAATTCCGTGATACAAAAAAAAAACATCATTTCCAGAAAATGGTACTTTAATTTGACAAATTGAGTTTAAAATTGAGTTATGTAACATTTTATTTTCTCAAAGCAGTTTTAAGTGACTGTTAAGAACCCCATAGAGTTATTAATTGAAATATGAGCCACTTTCTTTTTTTAGATGGTAGATTAAGTTGGCAACTATGGCATTTTGATGATGAGAAAACAAATATATGGGTAAAATCGATAGTTGTTTATATAACTTTCTAAAAAAGTGCCGTTTTTTTTTAGTATATTGATTTTTATTTAAAGTTCAAAACATATCTTTTTTTTGGAAAATAATAATCAAGTGGCGCGATTATGATAGTTAAAGCTACTTCGGTAAATATTAGCTCATCTGATATAAAATTCTACAACTTTTTACTCGGACGGAAAACTTTCAGCAATATAGTTGATAAAATTGTGCAATCTTTATCTTTTTACGTCTCTTAAAGTATTAAACTTTTTATAAAAATCTTTTGATCTCCGTATAATATACTCCTTGCCAAATATCAATCAAAAATGGACCTTTTATTAGTATATAAAAGGTGTAGAATTTTAGCAAAGTTTGGGAGATGGTACTTACAGCACAAGAATTTTAAAGGGGGAAAAAATTCCAGTAGAGGGGGGTGGGGTAAGAGAAATAAAACATTCACAGATAGTATTGACTATGGGTCAAATTTATGCGAAATAGGTTTATTTGAAATTAAAATATCATAATTTTTAAAATAAGCCAAAGAACTGAAATTATCCGTTGAATTTTTCACAAAAATTCATTAGAATAGAGCAGCTTAAAATTTTACAATTAATAGTGCTCTTTAGAGAAAAGATTTACTCGTAATATACGAGGGGAAGAGATATATTAGGTGTTGCCATCCTATTGGATAAAACTAAATCGAAAATTACAAACCAATAAAATAGATTCGAATGAAATGAACTAACGAAAAAAATTATTCATAGAATTTAAATTACACATTAGCGTTATTTTTTCCATCCTTTCTTTCGCTAAGGTACTCTGCAAGCATAAAGATTTTCAATTTTTTAAAAAAAAATATGCAAAATTTATATTTCTTCAAAAAAGAAATGTATTCATAATCAGATAATATGATAAGTTTTTTGGCTGAGAAATTCAACAGAATAATTCGCGAAAGACGCATCGAAGAGGAGCCAGTTGATCCGTTTTTTTCAACTCGAATCTCTATTACAATCTTGGCTGTTTATCCCGAGTTTACTCTAGCTCTTATTTCGATCAAAGATGACTTTTTTAGTTCCCCAATTAATGAAAAACTCGGAATAGCTATATAAACTTGACCTATGACTAGTTCTATGAGCTACATATCGCCTCCATTGAACTACTTAGCTCCATTATCAGTAAAAAAATTATTTTAAGTGTTATATGGAATTCAGTTTGCTCTTTTTTAATCAAACATACTGTTTTTTTATTATTTCAATCACCTAATCCAAGAAAACCCTGTATTAGAAAGATCTGAGGGTCTTGGAATCAATTTTTCAGGTAAAATTAGATTTCTTTTGGTTGAAATCTCAGCCACAGTAGCCCAATACTGATTAGAAAATATCCATAAGGATTTTGGCCTCCCTTACAAGCCCACCCATTCTATATAATCCTATTTTAAGCCACCGATAAATACTGAAGAGCTGTATACACTCATAGACAGTTAATCGTCCACGAAGAGACTGCGAGCAAAGCCCTATCATAGTGCCGACAGAATAAGATTCAAAAAGATTAGTACAAAAGCTACACCTTTTCAGCTCCAAACACTAAAGCTGAAACCAATCCCGAAGCCGGTAGCAAGCTATATGACGGCCAGTCAAATTTTCGTGGAAGGGGTCGAGGAAGGAGAGGAAAATGTGTTTAGAGACCAAAAAGGAACAACATGCAAGAGAACACATAGCTACGTTTTATTCAGCTTTTTCTAAGATAACAGACAGCAGCTTAGATAGGGACATACTGTCGAATTGATTCAGAATCCCTTTTAAGAACCCAAAATCTCTGACTTCGAATCTGTCGTCGGCCGGGGCGCTGAAGCTCCAAGTATTATAATGGGTCATACGGGCTGACCACTGAATTATCACCTGCTTCTTATAAGAGGAAGGCAGAGCAAGGAAATCAGTAACGCTATCCAGACGAATTCGCTTCTCTAATATTAAAGAAAGCCACCGATTAGTTGCAGTAGCGATATCCAGGCTTTTACTCCATCTTTTCACGATCCCAAAAAAAAGGGGGGTCTAATACCAGTACTATATCTTTGCAAAATAAAAGCTCGCATATAAGAGAGAAATTTTAAGATGTAAACTCTGACATCAATCTGCCATATTTTATGCAAAAAAGACTATCTGACTTATTATGCCACCAAAATGAATTTATGTGCATCATTATATAAAATCGTTGCAGAAGTTATCGCCGCTTTTATTGGAACAGCCTCTTCTTTGAGTAAACTGACCTAGCATTTGTGATATCATTAATACCACTAGAATTAAATAATATTCCTCAACTTTTTTTTGGAATTTTTCGGGTCCAAAAGTATGCGGAACTCAGCATAAATAAATTATCTCCTGAATTTTTGAGATATGAAGGGGGTTTTTGTTACTATAACTCACTCAATATAATTCAAACTATTGGAGCTTTGATTGAAGATAAACCGAGATAAATCTTCTACCCCCCCCCCTTCTCCCTATTTCAGTCAAATAAACACCAGGATATGGTTATCAACATCAGGAAAATGATTCTCAAAGTTCCACCTAGCTATAAGGAACCTAATGGGTCTTTTAAATAACTAAGATTGATAGTTTTGTTATGAATGGGATATATTTTAAACTAAATAGGAATGAGAAACCAAAAATAATTAAAAATCTTTCATCCCAAAATTTGGGAATGCGAGATGTTTATAAATGATAAAAAATAAATTGGTAATATATTATATGAAACTTTAATAAAGGGGTAATTTTCGCAGCCAATAATGGTTGGATCATTACACTAGCAAAATCGGGAACATAATAATAGAGTCCAGAAAACTACTGAATGCTTCCCAGAAGTCAATTAGATGTCCATTGAGCTTTATCAGGATATCTCAGTCTATTTCAATCGCTATATTTCCAGGAAGTCTTATGCTTCACTGGCCCCTGTAACTAAAAAATCATTCGCTGTCAAATTTGAAGGCACAAAAACCGAAAGTATTCCTGAAAAAACGCAAAATCCAGAATATGTTATTCTGGAAGAGTAATATGAATTAATTGAATAGACTCTCATTATTTCCAGATACTCCTGAATTGGATAACTTTACGGATATATAGCACAAATCTTATGGAATAATAGTGGGATCCTACACGTACTCAAGATCATGGAACATACCCGAGGTGAATATTTACATCAAATCTAAGGGGCTACTCACCGTACTGTGCTCCCTCAGAATCAAGATTGTTTTATATATTCGATTTTAGTTTACTCGTAAAGCACGATGGCACTGGCTTATTTAAAAAAGTTTGAGTAGCACTTTCCCCGAACTACTAAGGATAGACGATGACACCTATTATCATTGCTTGAAAACGATTACAAGACCTCAAATAACTTTTTTTTTCAGTTCCCAATCAAGAAGATGCGCCAATCAGACCGAAATCACAGACATAATGGTATATACTACAAGAAAATTCAACGCTAGGAGCTTATTATTCGGCTAGATTAGCGTATATATGTTTGTTTTCGGTCGGAATAAGAATTTGGAGGCTTAATTCAGCTGTTTTCCGTATGAAAAAATCTTGGATAAAAATGCAATGATCTAAAACTTGTCTGGATTTAACAACCTTTACAGCTGCAGCATGTAGCCTGATCTCCCAGGCGTTACAGAAAAATTTCTGAATGGGAATAAAAATTAAATCAGTGACTCCAATTTGGAAATATACCATCTGTTTTCCAGACATCTTTGCCCTGTCAATATTTCAGACACTAATTCTGTAAGCAAAAATGATAATACCGGATCTAAAAAGCAGAAATTTTCCGATCTCGAAAAAAATGTTTTAATTTGATGGTCTGGAGTATCATTGGCATTTTCTCAAAATTTAAGGTCTCTGAAATTATGTTGCTGAACTTTTACTTTCAAATGCAAGTAGTTTTGGGCGTAGATCCGGGTACAGATCTAAACATCAGTGTTTTATAGATTGGAGGATATCAATTGATATTTCAACTTTAATACCCGCCTCGTAGATATTCAATTATCTGGCGAAATCATAAATAGCGGATAAAACAAAAGGAAGTTTTATAAAGGAATACACACCCAATCGGAAAAATTGGCTGAAAACCCTATGTAACTTTCAACTAGTCCAATTTTTTCCGAATTAATGAAAAAATTGGATGCCGCATGAATTAATTTTTTTTTTTTTAGATAAAATTTCAACATCACCCTGGTTTTGGATATTTTCAGGGAATGGAGGCTATAAGTTGAACTATCTACACAGAGAACTACCACAAAAATATATTTTATTTTAGAAAAAACGTGATTTCTTAGAGTTAGTGATATACACAGGTCAAATGACGAAGGGATAAAAGTGGTAATAGGAGTTTTAAATATAGCCACTGTAGCACCAAAAGAAAAAAGAGGTGGTCGACCAATATAATATCCTTGCCAGATAAATTCACATTCAGACTATATTCTATGTCCTGTGATAGCATACTCGTTTTATAAAAAGAGGGTTTCCGCCAATATTTTCCCGATATCTCATGCTGATAAAATCAAGTTTACTTTTAATATATTGTACACACTTACTAAATATAGCTCAAAAACGCTACCAGTCGACTATATATCACGAAATATTCGATATGGTAAGCAGAGACGCTAAAAAATCCATACCGAAGAGTGAAAACATTGAGGCTAAACTCAAAGCTATTTCAGGTTTATCCACAGATAAAACAGTTTCGCACGCATTATAGTCAAAAAATTCCATCTTTGATACCTGATATAGATTCACAAGAAATTCATCGAATAAATAAACTGAGTCTATATTAAATTTTCAATAAATTAATATGTCTCCCCACAGAATTATAATTTTAGAACTGATTAAGCTCTTTAGAGCGAAGATATATTCATATTATATTAGAAGAGGAGAAATATTAGGTCCCACTCACCCGATTACATTTAAATTTTCCGAAAGATGATAATAACAAAAATAAAGTGTGCTTTAAATTCTATTTACAAATATTTTTTTAAATTCATTTCATTTCACTTCGTTTCATTTTTTTGTAATTTTATTTTTAGGTTTATTCAATAAGTTTGTTGCAGTTAATTTCTTTTCTATCATAATTAATATTAACTTAAAATCTTATCGAAAAAAATAAGAATAGTCGATTTATTTTAAAACTCGACTTTTTTTAAAAAAGTGGGGGGGTTTTCTTAAATTAATCGGTTTATGCAATATTCTCTAAAAAGATTTATAGCAAAATTTTAATCTCATAAAGAAAATTCCCAACTGGATTGATTTTTATGTGATGATTTATTGTTAATTATAGATTCTTTTCGAAAGAATATGCGTTATTTTATTTTTATTAATCTCGTAAAAGAAAATAATGAATTAGAAAATTCCTTTATTTAATCGAAAAATTAATGAATATGGTTTAACTATATTAATTTAGTTGGTATTAGAATGAACAGATAATTTATTTTCAAAAGGTATAAATATAAATTTACCCGAAATCTTGCATAAACAAACTGAAATCTGATACCCATCACTAAAATTGTGTTATTCACTACATTTTTTACAACCAAATCCAAGCTTAATCACCAAAAAAAATTTCAATTTAATTATTGGAAAATTTTTATAAATTTAATAAGAACTTTTCCTTTCTAGGAAATTTTATAAATTGTCCCTTATTATGCGATAAATATATGGATATGGTTTTTGACAGTGATAGAAGAGATAAATATCCAACATAATTACAGTTTAAATTTATCCTGTAAGGATCCAAAATAAATAAATAATGAATTGAAAATTTATAAAGAAGATTTTCAAAATTCCCATTATTATTGTAAAGATAATTGATACTAATAGCTTTTTCCAATACTCGGTATGAACTAATATCCATTTATAGAGCAAACAACTAAAAAGATCAAGATGATAGTACTTATCAGCATTATCGAAAACTCTAAGATGAGAGTTTAAAATAAAGAATTATACAGTATTATCGAATATTATTTTATTAAAAATCGATTTAACTTTCTAAAAGACTTTCAACTATTTTTCAGATTTCATACATACATTTTTTTAGATGTTAAAAACATACCACCAATCTTCTACATGCTGTGATAAATTAAAAATATTATAGACTAATAATTTTTATCGGCCTCCAGATCTAAAATAACTTAATCAACCAACAAAAATATGGGGAAACTACTTAAATATCCTTTAAAAACTCGAAATAAATGCCAAGCACTATTAAAACACCCTTTTTATAATTTTCTGGTGAATATAAGCTGAAAAAAGAGCTTTAGAAATAATATTATTTTATAAGTATACAATGTGAAGTGATTATAATAATGTCACAAATGATTATATATTGTTTATAGTGAGAATTATATTATATTATTAAGCCATTTTGGCCGAAAATGATTCGATTTTATTAAGTATTTGGATATAGATAATAAGAAACTAATTTTACATGTTAAAAATAGCTGGGAATTTTTTTTTTTGTGGATACAACCGTCTGACGTTATTTGAGGCTTGTTTAAGTTGTATTTATAATTTTGATTTAAAAAAACTTGTGCTGAGCTTGATAGTCTCTAATACTATATAAATCATATTCATATATTTATCGCATAATAAGGGACAATTTATAAAATTTCCTAGAAAGGGAAAATTCGCATCAATTTTATAAAGCTTGTCCAATAATTAAATCGAAAATTTTTTTAGTGGTGAAGCTTGGATTTTAGATGAGAAATATGCAGTGAATAACAGTTTTTAGTGATGGGCATCAGCTTTCGGGCTGGCTATGCAGGATTTCAGCGATGATAAAAAGCCAACCATTGTAAAAAATAGTAAATTAAACTTATTGGTTAGAATCAACAATAGATATTTATCAAAACTAAATTCGAATTAGCAATGGCATAAATGGGAGATTATTTTCAAGACCAGACTTTTTTTTACTGTACAAACCATTGGCTACACTTGGATTTATTTAAAACCAAGCCAATAGATATAGAAACACGTCCTGGATCTAATAAAATTTCAACATTTTTTCAATAGAAAATTAGCCTCTAAAATTCAGATTTTGAATTATCCAATAGCTTTATGTTTTATATTTGCCCAATATTTCCAAATTAATAAAGTAGTAAAAATTTAGTAGGGAAGTGTCCGCTCTCAAAGAGAATTTTCCAAATTGAAAAAAAATTCAGGACTCAAAAATAATCTCAAAATGAAAATGAAAATGAATATAAGATAAACTCGACAAATGGCTGATCGGTATGAATCGTAGCCCATAGAGGAAAAAGTCACTCGTGGGGCCAGGTTGATAAAATCTACGAAAAATCGAAAAACTATCGGATTTGAGTTTTATGGGAGACCCTTTCTTATAAAGGAACCTTTTTCATTTACATAACCAATTGGATAAATAATGAATCATTGTTTTTATAAACCAATAAAATCAGAGATTAACATATATGGGAGATTCTTTTTAAGATCAGATTCTATTGTGCTGGTTAAACCATTGTCAAATATTAATTTATATCATTGCCAGTCTATCAAACAAAACAAAAACATACTAATGCTAATGAATTTTACACATTTTGCCAATAGAAAACTTAATTTTTAATTCTAATCCTATAATATCCAATAACTTTATATATTTTACAATGATAAATTTCCAAATTAGGTAATCAGTAAAAATTCAGTAGGGAAGTATCCACACTCAAAGAGAATCTCCCATATGCATCAATTCACATATTTATCCAATGGGAAAAATGCTTTTTTATTTGAATTTATGATTTACCAATAAGCTTCTACAATACAAAATGCCCAACTTCACAAATTAGGAAGGCGCTTGCAATTGATTAGAGAGGTGTCCCCTTATCAAAAAGAATCTCACTATAACATAACTGTATTTCCCGTAAAAAAAAAAGTATAACATAACTGTCAGCAGGCACAATTGTCCATCGTTAATAGCCAATATTTATCCATTTTTGATTTATTCTGCAAAAATTTACATTACATTGGTCATTAAATATTTATTGCCAAATAGATCTTTCGATTTTAACAAATCTTTATACATAGAAAACTCTGGGTGAAAAAGAGTTGGGCCTTTCAGGGCTGGATGTACGAAAATGATATTTATTTTTTGATCAATAAAAGCGTTTAATTAATAGCCGATTATTACAATTGGGTTAATTTAAAATATTATCATATTGTGATTTTTTTCCCAAAAAGGGTTAATATGAACAGATTCTGGGTATAAGATACTATTATTTCGGTAGCTTTTATACCAACAAATACAAAAGGATGAATTAACAAATAGAATTACAGGATTCGTGATCAGAAAGGCAATAAAATTTAAGAAGGTTTATTGTTTAAGTGGTAAGTCAATAAATATAACAGATATGATTAAAACGATATAATACAGATTTTACTTTTATTGACGAGTTCCATAATATTATGCTCTCAGGGTGGGAGTCAAATATTTTCAGCCAATAGTTGACACCTGCAACTTATTTCAAGGAAATAATTAAGTTAATTATATTTACATCCGATTATTGGATATACATTATTTAATATATTGGATAACGATATATATTGGTTGAAGATTTACGAAAGACTGGTGTTGTGAATATAATTGCCTCTATCAGATAGGGCAGTGGTTTAACGGATTCATGCAGCCTATTATGGGGATGAGCTAACAATAAAATTTTTTTTTGAGATAACCCCTTCATGACCTAAGAGATAAAAATAAATAGAATATTTAAGCCAATAAATATTCCGTTGAGACATTTGGGCTCTAAGTAGCACAATTTATTGGCCATAAATTTTATATTTTCAAGTAAGGATAGACGATTTATAGCAAATGTACGCACCAATCTATTGTCGGTTACAGAATACTAAATGTATAGTGAGAATTTGTGTGTAAATTAAGTTCTACCTTTGGTTCTTTACCTTGTGAAATATAAGGTAAAAAAAGTTGATAGACTAATTTCTCTAGTCGATTTTTGACATTTCATCAGGCTTTTTTTTTATAAAAAAAACCAGTTAAGCCTAGCAAGGAATTATTTCTGTAAGTATACCACTTTTATATTTATTTAAAGTTTTGTCATGTCTTATTTTCATTCCTTTCTTTGATCTCATTTTTATCAAAAGTTTATTTGTATATATTTACCTTTTTATAGATACTGCCTAAATATCTTTTGGGCCGTATATTCATATTTCAGTTCTTTTCGATCATTTTATTTCGCTTAATTTCTCAAAAAGTAATTCAATGAACAGAAAGTCGGGTTCTAATCATACAGAGATTCTAGCAACCTCAAATTCACAACTATCTTCGAAAAAGCATCAAGCAAATCGTAAAATTAATCAGGAGAAAGATACCTCTAAAATTCCTACTTTTGCTCAGCTTGTTTCTAGTTCTGGCTCTCCTGATGGCCAAATTTCAGATGCCATTTTAAAAAGTTCTACCTCAAAAGTTGCCGGTTCATTGAATGGATTGTAAATTCTTTCACATCACGTTACCTCTTTTACTCTATAAAATCTTTTTTTTTCTTTTAATTTAGCGACAGTAACTCTGTAGTACTTCCTTCAGTCAAATTAGAGCCTGTCCCAAGTAACCTCTCCCTATATTTCTTTTATTTTATTCTGTTCTCATATAGATTTATGTTTTAGTTCCAGGAATCATATTCGGAAACCTCGATAACAAATCTGCTACTAAGTCAGTTGCTAATAACAGTAGCTCCTATTCTGAAGCTATCAGCGGCGGTATACCAAGAAATCTTCCAAAAATAAGCGTTAAACCTATTTTTGGAAACTCATCTTCCCTTCCAAATTCTTCTCGTAGCAGATCTGTAAGTTTTTACTTTCGTTATCTATTCTCGATCTCCCTAAATCTTGAATTAACTATCTATAGAATTCAGGAGCTAGTTTCATTGGCCCAGTTCCTCTTCCTAGTCAAGAATTCCATGAAAAAGATACTCAATATTCACAGACAAGTACTCATTTCCCTGACCCTAATGTTTCTATTAAAGATGGGAGAGGTTTTGTCCCCAATTTGAATAGAGGCAACAAGTATGCCTCCCAATACTCTGGAAATATGAATCATGCAAAGCATAACAGACCTCAGATTTCTGGCCATGGCAATATGCAGATGCCTTCTCCCGATGATGTATCTTATAGGAGATTGGGATCCCCATCTGTAAACCAAAATACTCTCCCCCATCAAGGGTATCCGGAAGCCCATAATAGCAATATCATTAATGGAAACATTTCTCTTCAATCTCCTTATATGACTAATACCACACCTCTTCCCTCTGTTTCTTCCATTAATAATACAAATATAAGTTCCAATACCGGTGGATTCCACTTACAAAATCAAGGAATAGACCCTCAGCAGTTTTCGAATTACCCTAACAGTCAAGGTCAGCAACACAACATGAATACCCGTATGCAACCGGGAGCCAATGTTAATTCTTCATCTATGCCATATGTTCAGATGAGCAACCCCCAAATGCAAAATAATCGAGATAAACAGATCCCGTCTACTCCAGTGTCCAATCCCGTTTTAAATGTCAATAGCTCAATCGGATACCCCATTACTTCAGCTAACCAAGGATCTCAACCCCACATTGCCCAAGCAATGCCGATGCCTCATTCTGGTATTCCTGGTCCAATTAACAATGTTCCCCAACAACCCATAAATCCTATGGGTTCTCAAATGCCTCATTGGGTACCCGGTTCCTATGTAAGTCGCTTTGACCGGTCTTTTTTCATTTATTATTCTGCATTCCATTTTTATGTATGCTTTTATTTTTTTTATGTAGTATAGCCCTGGACATTTGGGGAATCCTTCCTACGATTCCCAATACTACGGTAACGGTAATCCGGGGATGCAACAGCATATGGCTTTTGTTCCCCCGAACTCATTTATGATTAACCGTCAACATCCCAATATGCAAATGCAGCAAGCATTAATTATTGGAAATCCTGAGAGCAGTCCTCAAATTGTTAGTCTCCAACAAGTACCAGGAATCAATCCATTACCTAACTCTCCTATGTCATCTAGTAACAAACTAAATCCAAAATCAACTGAGTTTACTCCAAGATCAACAACTAATAAAGTTCGCATTACCGACCCCACAACTAAAAAGGTCGTTGATTTACGTACTAAGACTTACAAAAGTGTAGACCATTCTAAGCCTAGTCAAGTCGTTATCCCTTCTAACAAAAAAGATTTTAATGAGGGCGAGGAAATGTCTTCTTCATACCAAACCAATCCAAATACACCCGAGGTTTCCAGTTTTCCATCCATAAGTAAAAAGTCATTGTTTGTTCTTCCAGATCGTACCAAAGCTATTAAAATCATTAACCCTAAGCTCTCAGAGGCTACTAAGATTAAAAATGCCACAGAGAATAAACTTCCCTCTGAATCCTCATCAGCTCCCTCTACTATTGATGAAAACGTTTCATCTGAAAATATAACAGCAGATTCAAGCGTACCAATGAAGTCTGTTGATTCTAATGATATACCATCTACAGAAAAACGCGATGAGTCAGAGCCTTCTCATAAAAGCCTCCTTCATTCTGGAAAAAACATTAACATTCCTGCTAGCAATTCAGATTCACCCAAATTACCTTCTATTACCTCAGAAACTGAAAGCTTGGTTTCACCTTCCACAGATAATTCCCACACATCTGATAGTATTGGTGAAAAAATTATCACCTCTGAGATTTCCAATTCTTCAGCTATTATTGACGATTCTTTATCAACTGTTGTTAATGAAGATAACAAAATAGCTATTGATAAAATTTCCAATGACTCAAAGCTACCTATTGCTGCAAACGAGGATGCTGATATAATCAAGAATAAAAATGATTTGGCTAGTGATGGGACAACCTCCAATAGATCTATTCCTTTGTCTCAAGAAAACATCGCAGCCGAAACCCAAAGAATAGTTGATGAGCTCAACAAAGAAAAAAATATTAATAAAGAAACCCCCCCAGTTGCTAATGAGGTTCAAAAAAACTCTCAACCACATACTCTCTCACTTAGTGAAATGCTAAATTTAAGTGTCTATCCTGATCAAGTTAAAGATTTCATGCCCAAAATGGAGAATGGTTATATTTGCTACCCATTACAATTTTTAAATGCTTTTAAAATTGTTAAGAGATCTCCCGGATTTAGTTTCGACTTGGGTCCTTCTGATGATAGATCTTCAGGTCCAATCAGAGATAATAGAAGAGGTCTTAACAGAAATAGATCTGATCTGGGTAGAGATCGTTTGGGGGCTAGGTCAAATAACTCTATTCTGCCAATTGAAATGAACGTATTTAAACCAGTTCCAAGGACATCTGAAGAAAGATTCCAGGCTAGTGTTGGTCAAGGAAACTTGAATCCAATTAGAACCCCAGGGGGTTTGGGAGGTAGAACTCCTAGCTCGGGAAACAGATCATCTCGCATGTCTCGCCAATCACAAGGTTACAGAGGTGGGCAATCCGGAAATTTCCATGATGACCAAAACAATGCCACATCTCCTTTAATTAACTACGAGCCATTGCAGAAAAGTGAGAATCGCTGGAAACCTCAAATCAAGTCGGATTTCGATGAATCTACTATTGAGTCAATAAATGCATCTAAAATTCCAGATGATGTTGTCAATAGAAAAGTCAAGGCTTTATTAAACAAACTTACTGTTGACAATTATGATAGAGTCTCCCCTGAAATTGTTCACTGGGCTAATAGATCCTCTCAGGAAACCGGTGGTAGAATCCTAAAGATCGTTTTGAATTTGATATTTGAAAAGGCTGTTGATGAGCCTCCATTTGCTGCAATGTACGCTAAATTGTCTAGATTAATACACGATGAAGCCATTGATAGTATAACCTTGGACCAATATACTGATAAGGATGGTAAGCCGGCTAGGGGTACTATGGTTGTTAGGAAGATTTTACTCAATCGTTGTCAAACTGAATTTGAAAGCGGATGGAAGGCCGAAATACCTGATGATATTAAATCTGACGAATATTACCAAGCTATGAAAATCAAGCGAAGGGGTTTGGGATTAGTGAAGTATGTCGGGGAGCTGTTTTTGCTAAACATACTTTCTGAAAAGCTTGTAATGAATTTAATTTTCTCTCTCCTCAGTGGTGATGATGATGGTTTCGTGGAGGATGAAACGATTGAATCCGCTGCTAAATTAATTACTACGGTAGGATCTAAGATAGAAGAAAATGGAAAGAGTGAATTCTTGGATGTAGTTTGCAGTAGGTTAACCGAACTAACCAAAATCCCTAGTATTAATTCAAGGATTAAATTCATGCTTATGGATGTCATTGACCTTCGTTCTAATAAGTGGGTTACTCGTGGTAAAGAATTGGGTCCAAAGTCTATATCTGAGATTCATGCCGATGTTGAGCGTGAACGTGCTCAGCAATCTAATGCCTTAAGAAAGAATATGTCGTCTTCTGGAAGAGGACCTGGAATGCATGGAAACAACCGAGGCGGTTACAGAAATGGAGATAGAAGTTCTTACTCCGGTAGATCGAATAACAGGAATGATTCTAATATAAATAGAAATGCTGGAGATCTATCTAATTTTGGAAATTTGAACAGAACCAAGGCTTTCACTTCTGGGTCTCAACCTCAAAGTAAAAATCCGTTTGCTAAAATTAGCGAAGGAGGTAAAGTTTGGAAAAGCTCTAGTAACGATTCAAGAGGCGGTAAGGATGACTTTAGAACTGGCCGCAATGTTACACTGTCTAACTCTGTTAGCTCCTCTAGAAAAATGGCAACACCAACAGTTTCTAAGCCAAAGGTTGAGAAAATCTCCTCAGATAATATTTATAGTGCCTTGGCAAATGATAATGATGATATGGACGCTCCTCCTTCTCCAAACCTTGAACCTGAAACTAATTCTATAAGCAAAATCCCAGAATCTGTGACCCAACTCGATTCAACTGAAGCCTCTAATATTCTTTCTAAGGATGTTTTGTTCACTAAGGCTAAAAGCATTGCCAAAGAGTATATTGGGATCAAAGACAATCAAGAATTTTTGGAATGTATTGTTGAGCTGGGAAGTGCAAATTACTCGCAGTTCCTGTCTTCGCTTATTCTATCAGTTCTGGACTTTAAAACTCCTGAAGTGGTTTTGATATCTAACGCTTTAGAGAATGTCTTCTCATCATCTATTATGGATACCAATCAAATTAAAACAGGGTTTTCTAGCATTTCAGAATCTCTTGTTGATACTTCAACTGATGTTCCATTTGCTTATAAGCATTATGCTATTCTTTTGTCAGCAGCCAATGTCAGCCCTGTTGATCTAAATGATTACCTCGGAGATCTTGTATCATTAACCGACTTCCCTAATCCCCCGCCATTTGATGTTGTTAGGTTTTATCTTTCTAAAAGATCTGAAGTTATTGGTACAGACAAACTAATATCCGAACTTAGATCTACCAATGGAAAACCCTTTGACATATCTCAGTACTTACCTGAGAACAAACGCGACCCTGAATCTTTGAAGAAAATCCTGGACTTTAAATCCCTGTTGCAATTTTTCCCTGATTTGTAAATAATCGATTTTTAATATTGAATCTTGAGAATTGCATTTTATTTTTATTTCCGCTATTATCTTTACATAATGTTTCAATATTAATTTTTAAAGCTTAGTTTATTTCTTTAATTATTTTAATGTTTCATTCTTGAATTATCATTAAGAATTTTTAAAAACATTAAAATTAACAATTAAGCATTAAACACCAAAGTGTCCATTTGGTACTAATATACTCCTCTTTTGCTTCCCTTAGCCTTTTTTGAAAAAACGAAGCAGAAAACACGAACAAGCTATATTCCATTGTCTTACGTTGTAAATCCCATTGTTATATAGTATTTTCCCTATAGTTTTATAGTATATTTTTAAAATTTGAATGTTTTAAAACCACTTTTTGTCAGCTCCGCGCTGACGCCGCCAACCAAATAATCGAACTGGGAACAGCGAAATTTTTGGATGGCATTCGTGTTG